>JAEIIJ010014074.1:0-78275 GCA_018904815.1 Drosophila ogumai | reverse complement strand
TATCTGCAAGGGTATAAAAACTTCGGCGTGCCGAAGTTAGCTTCCTTTCTTGTTTTTTTTATTTTTAAGAACCTTTAGCCTGGCTAGTCCGTAAACCGAGGCGAGGGTTTTAGCTTTGTCAGCGGGTTGATTCAACATTTCCACCTCTCGACAGAAAAAAAGAAGAAAGAAAAACGCTTTTAGAGTAGCGTTAAAACCGACGACGAGCCAATGTCTGTGTGCATAAAAATCGCTTTGTTATTGTTGCAGGCGGCTGTTGTGGCATCAGCAGCAACAAAAACAAATGGCAATAACAATAACAACAACATGGAGCCACCGTCATCATCATCGTCATCGTCATCGATGACGCCCGATGAGAGCTGTTGTAGTTGTAAACGGTTTATGGGATTTACGCGCAATTTGCTGGCAACTTTCATGGAGACTACACAGAGGATAAAATCGGGTCTTAGGTCAATAATTCTACTAGTAAAAAGTATTATAAAGAAATCTTAATAGATACAATTTCTAGAGATAATATTGTTTTTAAGAAAAATGATCGAAGGGTAAACGAAAAGCGTCTAACTATTTTATTATTTTTATTATTTTTATAAAAGATTATTGTATAAAAAATACTTTCTAGCAATTTTGAAACCAATTTCCATTTATTTCCAGTGTATCCTGTAAAGTGAGAAGAGTATTCAGCCTTCATGGGGCACATATAAAACAATATGCGCACCAATCTCTAAGCCGGGCTCGTTAAATGATTTGCGTTTGTTTTGCACCCCTTGGCATCCCTCTCCCTCCTCAGGCATCCATCCCTCTTGGCCCCTTGGTATTAGCCCGTATTAGCCCCAAAAAAATAAGAAAAACACCCAACTGTTATGGGTAGTTGAAAAACAACAACATAAAAAAAAGAAAATGTAAAACGCAGCTTACCTGCAGAGAACATAAAAAAGAATAAATTTCAAGCTCAAATATTGATTAAGCCGTAAAAATTGGTTGCCAAAAATGGCAATGGCCCAAATGCTTTACATAAAACTCTGCTCAATTGGCTGTAAAATCTGATAATGCAAACGCGAGGGCTCAGAAATCCGAGGGGGATTCGAGATTGGAAATGTGAACTTGTAGCCAACATTGTTGCATCAACAAGTTGGCCAAACAAGTACAGCCATCGCGCAAACAAAGCCGCCTAGATCGTCTCAGTTGCAGCAACTTGCAACTCGCGACGCGACGCGACCCAAGCAACATGCAGCATATATAAAGCCTTAAGTATGTGCATGTTACCGCTGAAGCTGCTGTTGCTGTTGCTGCTTATTTATGTGTATTTGTCTGTATAAAGTCGCATAATTCTGCAGGATGTTTGGCGAAGAAATGGGGAACGGGGGGAGCAGTGCCAGCAGTTAGTCGAACGGCTCAGGCATGCAACAGGCAATGAATCTCAATCTCGGCCAGAACCCACCAACAGCTAAGCTCTAGCAGCAACAACAATAACAACAACAGAGCTAAAAGCCAAAGCTAGAGGAGAGGCAAGCGGCCAAGAAGAGCGACCAGCTCCCCAGTGCCGTTGACTTTGGCAATTCAAGTGCAACAAGCTGGCAGACCAAGACCAACACCGAGACTGACAAGGCAATATAGGGGGAAAAGCTGAGAGTCTTAGTGGCCGAAATTATAAGTACCCTAGGAAGATGATAATAGGATAATAGAAAATCTATTTAAATTCTTTAATAAATATTTCAGGCTTCCAATTTATTTAAAAAATGGAAAAACAGGGGGATTTTTTGAAAAACTTGAAATCTTGAAATGGTTTTCAAATAAAAAATGCACCCAAACTATGAAATAAATTCTACCAAATATAAGAAAATAGTTCTTAATAAAAAGGTATACGAATGTACGAATTCTCCGACAACTCCAATTAAATTTCACCAAAATAAATCCACCCACTTAAAGGGTGCAACAAGCAAAGCCTTCAAGCCACAGACGACATTCAGAAAGCCTGCAAGTTGAATGCTTTTTGGAGAGAAATAATATGCGGTAACAGCATTTACTAGTCCTAGTCCCAGTCCCAGTCTCTCTGACTAAGTCTTAGTTCCAGTCCAAGTGCAAGTCCAACTGGAAGTCGCAGCTCTAGCCAAGCGAATCTGGCGACCCACCAAAGAGAGCCCAAGAACCCCAGGAGCGAATGGTGGAGTGGTAAGATGGCGGAATGGGAGAATGAGTAGAAGACGAGGAGGCAAGGAGCCAAGCCAAACCAAGCCAAGCCAGCGGAGCAACAACGAAATGCACGAAACAGTCAACTTGCCACATTTTAATTCACTCGAATATTTCTTCTGCAGCAAGTATTCCTCCTTTTCTTATACCCCATTTTGTTGGCCTTTTACTCTAGCCATTTCTATCTTACTCTTGGCCATTCTTAGGCACTGGGAGAAAATAATATTAATTAAAGTAAGCAACCATTCTCTTTACAGGGTTTTTATATTTCTAAACACTTTGAAAAGCTTAGTAAAAAGGTTAAATAAATATTTTAAAATTTTAAAAATATTTACCAGAAAATAAATAAATCTCACATTAATTTCTTCAAGTGTAATAAATGGCAAAAACGCGCACAGACAGAGAAGGAGACTGCAACTGCAGACGGTGGACAGAGACACATGCAAGTTGCAAGCTGCAAGAGTGCTAGCTTCTCCTGCTTCTCGGGCTTCTTGTTGGGCTTAACTTGGCTCACGGCATTCCTTTCGACCGACACTGCTCTTGGCCATAAGTCGCCGCTGGTATGTGTCGCCTCTGAACTGCCCCCACTTTTCCAAGCTACCAACCAAACCACATGGCAATAGAATTATGGTGAGCTGGGTCTGTCACTTGGTTTATTTTAACTCGAATTTATGGTGCCGAAAGCAAGATCTTCTGGCAAATGCAAATTGAGCCAAGGAATTCCCTGGAGAAAATGTCTCGCAGAACGATCTCTGTGTATAGGTTTTAATTTAATCATTATTTCTGGTGCGGCAGCGCCCATCTTTATTTCGATCTTGTCATGGCATCAACGAGATAATTGCCCCTCGGGCAGTATGTGCCTTCCCCCCAGAGTCTCTAATCTTTTTCTCAGTTCAGTGGAGCATGCAACATGAAGGGGAGAAAGCCATGCTGCATGCTGCAAGCCGCCCTTTTTGGCCATGAACTTTGTGTTATTCCAGTAAATATTTATGTACAGCCCCTCCCTCTCTTATTAATTTTCTGCCAGCCAACATAAATGCTTGCTTCTTCAACGTAAACCCCTATTTTCACTCATTGACCCACCCTTGACCCAAAGCTCAGTCTCAGACTCAGACTCAGCCTCAGATTCAGATTCCGAATCCGATTTCGATTTCCACACCCGGTCCAGACACACGGGCCAAAACCAATGCAATCTCTCATGGACGCCTTCTTCCACATTGAAACATTTTCAATAACAAAATTCCAGCCAAAAAAGCCAAAAGGCAGCGCAGCAGGCAAAAGGAGCAAGCCGGTATAAAGGTAGATTCAAAAGCAAGGTGTACACGGCGAAAAAAATGTTTATGAAAATATTTAAATATTAATATTATTAAGAATATATTTAGGAGGTAAAACCTTGAATTCCCAAGACTCTAAAGCTTGTTAGGTGCAACCTAGACGTGGAGCAAGTTCCTAACAATACAGAAAATATTCATCCATTTTTTTTTTGCTTGAATTTAACTCTAGTTAAAATTTCTTTATAATTTCGTACCTCTCTTTAATCTGAGTGCATATAAATCGAGCGAAGAGCCCAGTCTCGACGCCGTCGCAATTATATTTGGACCGCAAATGAAACAAGTTTGGCAACTTTGGCAACGACAGGCATTTTGCGGCCCTGTGGCGGAGAGTCGGTGGAATTACGGGCAGAAATCGGAGGCAACAAGGGTATCAGGGAATCAGGAACAGAGCGGGGTTAAATAGGAAAAGGGAAATGAGGAGCAGCAGCATCAGCAGCAGCAGCAGCAGGCATCATTGCATCAGCGACCACAACAGCTTCATCATCATCAACCGAGTCTGAGGATTTTTGCAGACTGCATTTTTGAGATTCCAACGTCCCTTCCCTCTCGGTCTGAGTGTATGTGTGTGTGTGGGTGCAATAAAAAAGGAAAAAATAAAAGGGAAAAAGGCAGGAAAAACATTTTGCAATTGCATCAATCGAAGCGAAGCCACGTCGTCCATTAGCCCAAGTGCTAAATATACTAAATATATATATAAAATATATATATAGCCGCCACAGAGCTAGGGCTATTATCGCCACGCTAATGGCTCGTTATGATTTGCCAAGAAAGCGAGTCGGAAAGTCCTGGCGTTCTCGCGTAATGAAGCATAATCTCATTGTAACCACTTACAACCAATAAGGGCAGAAACAACAACAACAACAGCAAAAGCAGCAGCAACTCGGTGGCCGCTATAAGCGGATTGGGCCAAGAAACAACCCACCAGGGCATCGTCCTTCTCCTCAAGGAGGCCAAAAGGAAGCCAGGCAATGGGCGACAACTACTTGGCATATCCTGGCACACTGACTGACTGACTGAATGACCACTCAACCAATACTTGTATAGTACACGGAGAGAAATGATGTATTGAAAGATATAAATTTGAGATTATTTTTTCCGAAGGGTATTCCTCATTAAATGTATTTAACAGGCAAAAGAACACAACTCCGATCGCATTAGGTGTTTATAATTTTTATCAACATCTCCAGGCGAGTCGATTTAGCCAGATGCTTCTTATATAAACCATCGCAGAGACTACAAGAGCTAGATATTCCAAAGATACTAAGTAAAATGGAATGATATATATGAGACAACCTTATATTTCCATAAATAACAATTTATCATTCCAAACTCACTCAATATTTATTGCCATGTAGCAACCAGCACCCCACATCGAGTGGCACTTTTTAAGTTTATTTACCTCGCAGCAGTCCCTGCCTTGAGTCCTGCTATTCCCAATTCCTGGCTATTGATGTGGGCCGAGCTTTTCATTAGCGTGATTTGGCCAGAAAAGCATTATGTTTGCCACTTGACAGAAGTATTTCATTTCATTCCCTCATTCTCCACTTCTCTTATTTTTTTATTTGACAAAAGGAAACTTGTTATATGCCTAATTTGAGCCAAGTGTGAATGGCGTTGAAAAGCTGCCTAAGCATATTTGGTTTAGCTTCTGAAGAGAGCGAGGGGAGTCCTTCAAAAGGATGCCACTGATATCAGTTTTATGTTGTGTTCTTTTGTTATAATTATTCCACTTACAATGGGTTTTATATTTTTTCGAACAAAAGGTTACGGCAACTAAATAGACAATGACTGGCAAGTAAATAGAGCCAAGTTTTGGGTTTAATAGAAGAATAAAAGGGAGTCGGGGTTTTTCTTGGACATCCTCTCATAATCAGAAAAAGGGAAAAAAAGAAAACTGGCAAAAAGGGTTTTTAAGCAATTTTAATTTCAGTTTAAGCAAAAGAACAAGGAAACACGAAGGAGTAGGTAACCTAGAAGCATTTAGAAGTGAGGGGAGGACTAAAGGATACTCCTTTCTGTATTTCAAATTAATTTCAAAGATAATATTAATCCGATATTATATTATATTAAATATTTTCTTTTTAAATGGTTTTAAATTATTTATTTAATAAATATAACATCCTTTAAAAAACTCCTAAATAAATATACCCTAATTACCATCATAAAACCTGGATACCCCTAAAAACCAGCAGACCAAAGCCGAAAAATGGAGTCAAAAGTCGTTGTAGAATATAATTTGGTAACTGAAATCAAGTCCGTTGAAGCTGGAGGAGCCATAGGACCAGCACGAGGCACGAGTTGGAGGAGATGAAGGTAGGAGGAGCAAGTAGCAGCAGCCAACAATGGAGAAGATAATAAGACGCTGCCTTCGAAGCGGAGTTCTTACCTTTTGGCGACCTTCGTTCGCCGCGTTGCAGCCGGAAAGGAATACCGAAATGGAGGAGGACGAAGAAGCCCTGATTGGAAGGAATTATATTGCCGGTTAAGACTATGGCTGCCGCGTGCACCGCTTAAATTGTGATTTATTGTGCTGCTTACGGTTCTTCTTGCCTGCAGATTGCGTTTACGGCGAGTGCATTTCGGCTTTCAGTTTAAATAAAAACTAACGCCAGCTCATTAGCAATGTCTTCTTTTTTTTTGTTTGTTAACCAAAAAGTTTAGCAAGGGCCAAACAAAGATTTTGAATGAAATCAAAAGCAAGCCACAAGAAAGAGGCTACAAGTTGGCTTTAAGCCATGCCAGCTAAGCCAGACAATGAAAGCGAAGGCCAAGCTGGGATTTTGATTTTATGCCAAGGAACAGAGAAGTCGTTGGATAGATAATGAGGGTTTCTAAGACCGAAAGGGAGCTTTAAATATATTTTAGAAAATCTTGGAGATTATTTAAAAGAAAAAGGGTCTAAATTAAAGGATATGTAGGAATTTCATGTCTAAGTGGCTCCTTTGGACTTCTGTATAATTTTCTACATTCTTTTAATGTTTAAAACTAAATTTATAAGTTTATAAAATTAGGGAAATTCAAAAATGCAATAAAGAAACAATGGAAACAAGGAAGACTCCTTGGCAGGGCATCACAAGTAGAGAAGCTGTCCAAAAGCCAGTTTGGCAACTGCCACTGCAATAATTTTCTTCCTCGTTTTTTGTTTCTCATTTTAAGTCTCGTATGTTTTTGTTTTATTTTTCCTTTTTGTTTATTTCGACGATAGCGCACCATTTAAGGGCCTCAAGGCCAAGGTTTAACGAGCCAGCCGAAGACAAAAACAGAAAGAGAAAAGAGGCAAGAGGCAACACAGACAGAAAACTGATCGCAATCGGGGCCGAAAAGCGAGGCTTTTTTTTAGCCAGGCACTGAGCCAAGTTTGCAAGTCTGTAGGTTCGAGAGGTAGTACCTCCAGCAGAACTTGGCACACAAAGCACTAGGCGGCGAAGCAACAGGAAGAAGTGGCATGCCACACGATTCCATGCATAATAAATGCGCAACTGGTGTGTGCGAGGAAACCGGTTTTAGGAGATGCCTTGCCAAACTGTTATACCAAATAAAGGGGCAATATTGTGCCAACTTGGCCAACAGAAAAGCTCGCTCGCTCGCTCTCTCTGTTTCCCGCTGAAGGGGCAAAGGCTCTGCTGTTGGCCAACAGTCTGCGAAAAGGACGAATGAGGGGCAGCTTCCCTGAGCTTTCGGAGCTATGTTGGCTAACATTAGTAGAAGAGTGGCAGCGGGAGATGTTGGCAACGGGGCCGTCAGTTGGCCAACAAGCGGAGCAGCTATATTGGCCAACTTCCGGCGGCAAATCAGCGCAGCAGACAGCCAAGCAACAACTGGCGCGCAGTCTAAGTGGCAATGCATAAAGAGAAATCTAGATTTAAAGTATTTGTATGGATTAGAATTTAGTTTTTAATAAAAAACTGTGTTTAAAAAATATAAAATGTCGAATTTTTAAGACAACTTTTTAAATCTTTGTTTGAAACATATATAACAAATATCCTGCTTAATGTTTTCTCTAAAATATATAGCTTTGTCACTTTCCTTTTCTTACTTTTCCCTCAGTGTGAAAATTCTTTGGCTGGCTAGGCATTTGAATGGCCTCGCAAGAATGCAGATTCTAACAGCCAGTCGCGTTTTCCGACTTGCCTCTGTCTGGGCCAAGAGCAGCAATAGCAGCCATGGCCATGGCCAAGACTAAGACCAAGATCACGACCAAGACGGCAAAGAGTCGGAGGAGCCAAGAGCCGCTAGACTAGTTGAACCACTTGAGGCTCCCAAGACCGGGAAGAGTACGAGTACATTGACCATTTTGGCCACGACGACGACGACGAATTCTCCGCCTGATGACTGATCGCTGTTGGCCATGAGAAAAGTTACAACACTTGTTGTCGTCGCGTCGCCTCGGCATAGCGTAACATTTCTCATGAATTGCAGCTAAATTTGTAACAAAAATCGCAGACAACAACTGGTTAGAAAACGCGGTTTCATCAGCGTCTGCTATTGGCAGAAAATGGGTGAAAATGGCAACAGAGTTCTCTTGAGAAGAGAGTGACTTGCTTGGAAAATTATGGTTTTCACTAATTCACAAATAAGTGCCAAGAGTCTAGAATGAAGATGCTAAATATTTGCACTTGGCATTTCTTAAAGGAGAAAGGAGTTTTACTTTGTTGTGGCAGAATATTTTCTAACTACTTTGTAGAATAAGAAATTATATAAAGAAAACATAATTCTATTTAGAAACCGATTTACTTTTCAGGGAAAATATTTATAGATTTAAATTGCTAATTAAGTTTGCAAGAAAAGTTGATCATTTTATAATCTCAAAAATTATAAGCCTTCAAAGGTACAGTTGTAATAATTTCAACTAATTCTAAATACATTTGCAACCTACTTTTCTTGTTAAGCCCATAAAATATTTTCCCCGACGCTCAATTAAATTTCCCAGTTATTATAACCATCTTGGAATTCGCTTTTAACCAGTTCATTCAGCTTGGCAACAGCAACTGCCAGCCAGCCAGCCAGCTTCGGAGTAATGCATTCAGCTTCAGCTGCTGCCTGTCACGATCGCGACCACACAGCCATGGATATGGCCATAGAAGCTTAGTATCTGCATCTGTGTATCTATGAATCTGCACGAGTATCTATCCATCTATGTGCTGGCTGGCGTTTATTGACCCTAATGAAGTCGGTGAAGCAGGGGCAGAGCACATTCTCACATGGCTCGCGCGTTCGTGGCCAAAACAAAAGCCGGCGCGGCGTTGCATTCAAATTTCAAAGTCAAGCGAGAAGCGAGGAGCGTGTTACAAATGCAATATGCTTTTGGCTAAGTTCAAGAGGCAAAGTCAAAGCCAGCCAGCAGGCAGGCAGGCAGGAAGGCAAGCAAACAAGTCCATTTGCGAAAGGTATTTCCCTCCTGCTGCTGCGGTTGCAATGAAAACCAGTTTTGGGACTGCATTTTTGCCGTGTTCTGTGGCTCTTGCCACAAAAGCATTTAAGCAAAAGTCGTCGTCGTCGTCTGCCAGGCTGGATTTCTTTCCCCTCCGTCCCTCTATCACTGTTGTGGTCGATATAAAAATTTATGTCGTTCGACACGGCATTTTCCTTTTTGGCATTTTAATTGAAATGCTTCTTAAGAGAGGCGGCCGAGCCCTTGCAAGAATTTTTCACAAGTATTCAAATTTAATCGCACATCGTCGAGAAATCATCATCCTTTTTGGGCCCCTCAACAAGAACGAACATCGGGCTAATAATAAAGTTCTCAAAATATGCCAAACTCTGGGCGTAACAACAAAAGGCAGCGCAGGCCAAACTTTAGCATAATAAATAAATAAGGGGAAGTGAATTTTGGGGGGTAAGATCCCTCTAAATTCGACTGGCAGACCTCCTAATGAAAATAGATTCCATATTTTTTCGCACTTTCCCTTTGAATAAATAATAATTTATCATAATTTGCCCAGATGTACTACTGATTTATACACAAGCAAACTTTAAACTTACGTAAAACATGGTTTCAAAAGGCCACAAAAACTCACCTGAAACGAGAGAGAGAAATGAAGTATAAAATCAGAATTTAATCAGCAACTTTAAATAAAAGATCAAATGTAATTTAAATGTAATTTCCATATATTTATATGTATGCTGCATTAAAATAACAGCAGTCAGCAGGAAAGAGGAGATGGGTGGTGGCATTGGGTGGGAAAATGAGGAAGGGGGGGCGGGGTTTTCAAGGGGGCACTGAGAAGTGGCAGCACCAAAGCTCCTCAATTATTAATGCGTTTTTGTTCATTGCATACTTTCGGGCTGCCAGCGAGAAATCAACTCACAAACACATACACACAGCCAAAGCCAAAGAGCAGGAGAAATGGGAATTCACTTTGATTTGTTCAGTGTACAGACGCGGTCAAGTTGTTGGGGCAAGAAAAGCAGGTATACTTTTCTAACTGCAGAATTATTTGATTGTAAAATTCTTATTAAAAGTTAGGACAACAAATTATGTACATTTTTATTTTAGAATAAGCTTTAAAACGTTTCCAAAATTCCAAATTATTTAAAAATTTAATATAAATACTAAGAGACTATATTTATATATAATTAAGAAATTATGGAGCAAACAACAAGATTATTTATTTATACAAATTTTAACAAGACTATAAAATCTTCTTTAAAAGAAGTACAATCAATTTAATGTTAAATTTAATTAGCAATTTCTTTACAAAAAAAGTAACAATTTCGTTTCTGTACTCATATTTTCCTATTATCTTTATCTTAACTTCTTGATGAATTTCTTTTTAATTTATTTCCATTTTTAACTACCCCCGACTGTTGAGCATTATGTTATTGTTTTTTACTTCTTACTTTATTTTTTTGCCACTACGCAGCTCTATTTATAACTGCCACACTTAGTGGATTCGCCGCTGTCTCCTTGCCACTTGGCATGAGTTTCACATTTCAATTTGGGCGTATCCCCTCTTGAAGGAAAACCCAAGCCGAAACCCCCCGCCCCTTTCAATTTTCCCCCTGCCAGCAGCAGCCTAATGTCTTGGGTGTTTTAGCAAACAAATTACTTTTAATTTTCAGTGACTTTGATTTTTGGCAGTGTTGTTGTCACTGCCACAGGCACAACCTGGGCAACCGCATCCCCTCTTTTTTTTTCTTAAATCACCTCCATCCCCCAAAGGCACTGACTAGGCATCTTCATTATCATTGGTTTTAGTGGGTTTACTTCTGCACTTGTCACTTTTTTTTTAATACCCTCACTGAGGGTATTTTGATTTAAAAACATTATTTTTCTTATGAGCTAATTTGTATATACTTATAAAATATATTTGTTTAATTGCTTAAAATTGTTCTCAGACTTAAGAATTTATAAGGAAATTGTTTTTTCCTTTAAAAAATTATGTAAAATTTTCTTTAGAGTATTTCCAAAATCGCTAATCATTTCTAGATATTTTATTTATTATTCTCTTTTTTATTGGTACTCTGATTTTGTTGTTCTTCCTGCCAAACACACACACACGTGTGTGTGCGTGTGTGCGGAAAAGGAGAAGCTTGTAGATAAAAAAAAGACAAAGAGAAATATATTGGTAGAAGGTGGAGTTAACAGGAGAGAAATGGCAAGCAAAAGTGACTTTTGAGTGACAAATTGTTTTCAAATTTCGACTGTGTGTGTGTGTGTGCTTATTTGTGTTAATGGCATAAATTTGCATAAAAGCATTAACTGTTTATTTGCTTTACCGCCGCCGCCGCCGCCACTGCCACCCCTTTGTGCAAATTTGCAAATTGGCCAAAAGAGAAATGAAACAAGGCAGCACAAAAATTCAAATCACATTTTTTGACTCTCTCAATTCTTGGGATTTTCCACATCCCCCACCCACCCACTCGATCTCATTCCCTTTCTGATTTTCCGCATTTTCCTCATATGAGCATCACTTGAGAGAGCGAAAGTGAATTGCTGTTGATTAGGGGGCAAGAAGGAGAGAGGGGAACGACTAAAGGAAAATTTCACCTTGCGAGTTATTGAGTGGATTCCTGTCTTTTCCCCTCGGGGGCCAAATGTAATTTTGAGCTCGTATTTATTTATTAAAGCCCCCGAATTTCGAAAAAAAGGAAAACAAAAAAACTGAAAGGAAAACAGCCTCCTGATTGAATTGTGACAAACTTACCACCCGAAAAAAACCAACCCCCAACCCCGGCGAGGGCCAAGAATGCAAATTAAAATGAAGAAAAGCACGAGGGGTTGCAAATAAAATCCAAACACTCTCTCACACACACACATGCATAAGGAATTACCACTAATAGCGTTCGGGGGCTGGGCTCGAAAATAATGGGCCTTGTTTCTCTTCATTTTCCATACAGAAATTTGCCGTAAAATTGGAAAATCTCCAGAGGAAATACCATAAAAATTCGTCGAAAAAAACGAGGAAAATGAAGAGCAAGCATAAATTATTCAAATCAATTTCAATTGGGG
Source organism: Drosophila ogumai (assembly GCA_018904815.1). Classification (NCBI taxonomy): domain Eukaryota; kingdom Metazoa; phylum Arthropoda; class Insecta; order Diptera; family Drosophilidae; genus Drosophila; species Drosophila ogumai. The sequence continues at coordinate 66,302 of JAEIIJ010014074.1, read as the reverse complement.
CAAGGGAGCAAAAAAAAAGTGGCAGGTGTAAACTAAGGATTAGGTGCGCTCAAGGACACAAAGAAAGGATTAAAAGTATAACACATAATGCAGGCCACTAAAATGGAAGGAGAAAAGTGTAACTACACGGCAAGGAATTTAAAACATTAATACAAAAATTATAAAAAAAGTGGTGGATTATGAAAGATTCAATTAATTAATTAATGTTTTTCGCTAAATATAAATAAAAGTTTTTAAAAAGAGACAAGGAGAAATATATAAGGGTACCCACAGGAAAACAAATTTTAAATCTTTTAAAAATAAAATAAGCAATAAATGCAATAAACATTTTGTATCAAACTTCTTACATATTTTCAGTCAATTCCAGACTCCTGTTAGTTTTTATAGTCTCCCCAAAATTCCCAAAAACCTCAAAATATATTTTTAATATGTCAAGAGACACATTTTTTGTTCAAAGTGCATAAAAAAATGGTAGGTAGATAGCCGATGATGGGCATTAAGCCAGCTTAAAGACCGTAATATGTTGTGGCTGAAAATTACATCAGCAACGGGACGGAAAAAAAAGGCCTACGAAATTGGCAGCCAGTTTAACTTGAGCTCGCGCTGCTTTTGGCTTTTAATTATATGCAAAGAAATGTTGAACAAGGCCGTGAAAAAGGCTTACACGCCAGGCCTCAGCGAAAGTCTCTCACGGAAAGGACTAAGCCCAGTTGCGCCTTTGTTGGCTTTTATCATTAAAGAGACTTTTCCCGAAAAAAAAAAAAACAAAAAACATTACAAAAATTAAGGCAACAGCACGGGCATGGGCATGGACAGGAGAAAATGGAGCTATCGCTAGGGGGTGGCTGGGGAATTTTCACACTTTTCCTTGCAACTTTCCGCCCATCACTTTGCCGCCACGGATAAAGTTTTTCTTTTGACGGCGTCATCGTCTCTCATGAGAAATGCATGAATATCAAATTAGGTTGAGAAGTGTTAATTTCAAGGCACCAAAGCCAAAGCCAAAGCCCAACCCAGCTCTCAGGGCTGCCTCTGCTCATTTTCCTCGGAATGCACTTGATGCGAAATTCGCTCGGACTGCGTGTAATTCATTAAAAATAATTTAACACTCAATTGACTTTTATGGGCGAAAACATTTTGCAATTGCATTTGCCGCCGCACGTGAAAAGCATACGCGTCAGTGTGGGTGAGATGAAGTGTGTCCGTCGTCTGTCAGGCCCAAAATTATCGGGCTGACATCAACTAATTTGACTAATTAACGGCTCAATAACGTTTGACTAAACAGGTTAACGTGTTCCCGGCGACAAATCAAAACTGAAGCGTTAGAAAATGGTTTAAGCTAAATGCAGTGGGTGCAAAAAATTAGGTAGTAACCATGTAATGGCTTCATTTCACGCTATTTAGTATACATTTTAAGCTTCTCACTTTTTACATTTTAAAAATAAATGTTACATGAAAGCAAATAAGTAGTAAAAACAAAGATTAGCTGATAATTTCATCAATTATAATTGTAAATATATGTGGCTCTAGTCAAGCTTCCAACCCATTAGTCATATAGGAGAGTGCGAGTAGGATAGATATAAGGCAGCAACTTAATTGTTAAATATTTGCAGGTTTACCTTTTCTTTTCTTAAGGTAATCAAGGCTCCCTAAATTTTAGTAACCTCAGCTCCTCATTATAATTAAATAAATAAATATAAAGGGAAGACAGGAGTTAAGCACTAACAATTACATGCTAGATTAGATCAAATCCGCTGTCAACTGTTAATCTTGTTGCTATTTTTCTAGAAAAATTCCCGTTAATACACTGCGTGACTGCTACTTGAGGGTCACAGGGTCCACGTTCACGTTCACATTCACATTCACGTTCACATTCACGGTCCCATTGCACGAAGGAGTAAATGTGCCATATAATTTGTTACTTTTTGCATATGTTGGATGCCATTAGGAGCAGATATATATATGTATATATACAAAGTCAGAGCAGGAGCAGCTAATGCAAATCCCACGTGTATTTATTTTGGAGATTTTGTAAACTTACCGGAGCGCCACGCCCCTCACATTTTACCACCACATTACACACATCCGCCCACTTGTGAGTGCGTGTGTCTTTTTGTATGTTTCTCTGTTGGTTTGCTGCTTTTGCTCCTCGTTGTCATTGTCACGTGTGAAGTGCCATCGAGTGACACAAATGAAGTGGCTGCTATTAGCTTTAAAGCGAGCTGACAACGTTGTTGCTCACACACACACATTCCCTTGAAGTGGGTTAAACTTTGGTGGTAATGTGCGTGTGAGTATGGGGGTAAACTATCCCTTGCACTGCGGATAATCCCTTTAAACTGGAATCAAAGGATGCGGGTATCATTTGGGACTGGGGATTAAGACTGTAACTAATCAAGGGAGTTGGAAAATCTCTTCAGAGATTTGAAATCACTTAAAAGGCAGTCTCAAAAGTATGCAGTGGAAAAGTAGTATTTTACTAGTTATATAAATGCATACTTTTTGGCAGTAGATATTAGTTTTTAAGGTAAGAAGATGTATTTTATTAGATAAAGTACTTAATGCTTAGTACTTATTTAATTAGTAAACATTTATGTGCTACTAATTTTCCTCCAGTGCAGAGTTAAAATGTGCTACGCTCCAGAGAAAAAGATTGGCTTTGACTTTGGCTCAGACTTAAGCTGCTTGACGTAGGAGGGCCCTGTGAACCACCATTCCTTTGAATTTTTGGCCCCTTTGCCTTTTATCTGAGTAAATTAGCTTATCCGATACATCAAGGATGTTTCACCATGAGCCACCGAAGAGGCAGCTCGTCAGCTTCTTCTGGGCGAGAAGATGCTTCTGAAGCTGCTGCATAATTTAGCAACATTTTTTCTGCCACTTTCATTCAATTTGCACCCGACAAATCTTCGGGGCGGCTCCTCACTCATTGAGGTTTTGACTGCTTTCGCACTTGGCCCTGTTGTTTGAGGGTCTTGAGCGGAAAAAGGGCTAACTTGCTGCTGTCGACACCATGAAAAATTCACTTAAATTGTAATTTACTTGCAGTTGCTTTCGGTAACCTTTTGCTTTACGTACTTTTACGCTTCGCTCTCCCCTCTAGACAAATCTGTTCCGTTGTCTGCGGATGTCTGTGCCTGCCTGCCAGCCAGCCTGCCTGCCACATTGTGCTCTTCTTGGTGCTCAAAAATTCCTTTTGAGAAATTGAATCCCTGGCATGCTGGACCAACACGATTCTGGCAATCCCAATCCGGAGTCCCAGTCCCCCATGTTTGTTTATCCACGCGAGTGTTCCTGACTCCTTAGCCTTTGCCAGCGTCTTCGTCCTTTCCATTCCGTCCAATTCCTGTGTGTGTGCTCGTGCATTTGTCTCCGCTGCCATAAGCACCAATGGGATTTCTGCTGCTTATCTCATTTTCAGCATATTTTATCAAAAACATGATGATATATATATTTCACGCTCTGTGAGCGGAAAGTCGCCCCGTCGGCCCTCAAGTATTTTACTCTAATTTTGACTGCCGACAGACGGTTTGATTGACTTAAAGTTAAGTGTTTGACAGAAGCAAATGCTTATTTATTGTCTATGCTAATATTGTTTGGGAATGAAGCTTGTTAGATGGATATTTAATTGATTTTTAGAAGCTTAAATATAAATATTAAGGCTGGAATAATACTGAGGTCTTATTGGCAATATTTAGGCATTTAAAAATAAGGGGTTTATAAAGTGTAGTATTTCTTAAGTTAAAGATTCTATTATGTTTTAGAAATATTTTTCTCTTCATCATTTTTATATTTTATATTTAAGACAGCCAAAAAAGTTTTTAGATGACAAAAATGCCACTTTACAGATTACAAAAACCATTGCTTGCTTTGAGGAGAAACATCTGCAAAATCCGATTAAAATTAGTTTGTTTTGGACTCGCCAGAAAGTGCAAAAGTCAACTTTACACACACACACGCAAAAGAAGCTGCATATACCCCCTCGATCACGTATATAGAAAAGTCACTTAAGCGCCCAATCTGTCAGCCATTTGACCAATTAAAAGTTTTAGCCCTAATACGCTTCATTTGATAAAGTTACGCACACACACACACACTGAGACCGAGACCGAATGCACCAATAGTGGAATTATAAAGGAGAAGAGCAACTTTTGGGGGGCCATAAAAAATACAAGAGAGAGTTTCAGAAATAAAAAGTTTTAAAGGCAGCTAAAAAAGCGAAGACCAGCTAAGGAGAGAGAGAGAGAGAGCGGCGGGCACAACAACTTTTGTTGCTTATTGAAATTTATTGAGATTTATACATAATCTCTGCCCCGCGCACACAAAAAAGCGAAACTTTCTTTCTCTCGCCCAGCTGTCAATCACAGGGCACAGGGGGCTGGACAGGACACCCTCCTCCTGCGAGCAGCCTTCATCCTCCAGTGACCAATAAAAAGCGACAGGCGCAAAAACATTTGATGAAATGCCGAGACGCCGTCGACGAGGTCGTCATCTGTCCAGGAAATAAGCGCCAATTATGCCACCAGCAAATGCGTTTCGACTCAGGTTTTTCGGTTCAGGTTCAGTTCAGTTCAGTTCAGTTTAGCTTTTTCGCAGCAGGAAGCCGGCGGAAAGGCGGCCATCAGCTGGCCGGCCAGTTAGCGCCACCAGAATTCATTTCGTTTCGCTTCTTCCAATTTCAATTTCAATTTGCTGCACGCTGAAATGGCCATGTCGTCGTCCTCGTCCTCGTCCTCATCCTTATTCCGATGCCCATTCCCATCCCCACATCTATCGTCGTCTTTATCCCCTTGGAAGAAGCCCTCAAACCGTGGACGTTTTCTTTGGCCGCTGTCTTTCAAAAGCGTTTCTGCACTGAGGTAAAAAATTTACTAAATTCTATAAAGAATTAATATTAAAGGTACAGAAAACTCAAGGATCTTGAGCTGTCTTGAGGTTACAAGAGCCTGCAGTCAACAAATGCCTAAGAAGGGTAGTTACTTCTTTAGAATTCAGTTAAATGTCAATTTATTGATGTTTCACATTATTATTTTTCTAAATTAAAGAAAAGCAAGATAGCTATATTTAAGAAAAATATAAAGTTATCATTTTAAAGAGGAAAACATTGTCATCTGCCAGCTTTACTTTTTTGTTGCTTGCTTTTCAATGCCTGAATTATGGATTTGATTTTCCCCAGTGTACATATCTCCCTGCTTTTTTTCCGGGTGCATACCGATGCGGGGGACTATCTGCTTGACCAAGCGCACACGGCGACCCGGCGACCAAGTCTCGGGTGTGGAGAGTGAAATGGCGCAGAGCGCGGGGGGGTTGTATCATTTTGTACGCACTTCCGCTGGCTCGTAAAGGGATTTTCCTGTATCTTGCATCCGGCGCGCTGCTGTTCTGCTCTGTTCCTGCTGCTGCTTCTGCTCCAGCGTCTGCTCCTGCTTCTCCTTCTTTTCCTTACCCTCCGTTTGCTGCCTGTCATCTTGCGCCAATGGGTCATCCATCTCCCATTTTCCTCCTTTGGTCCGCAGGCCGCAAATGTTTTATTTATGTGTGGACAACGACGACGAGGACGACGACGACGTTGGCGGCGGCAAAGTTTTACTTAAATATGCGTGGCTGTGGGCTTGGAATCAGGTGTGTACAGCCCCGGTCCCGCCCCGCTCTGCAGCCTCTGTTCACCTTTCCCCAAGCCAGACATGTGTGATTTCAGCCTTTGATTGAGTGGTGTTGTGCGCTTCCAAATCCGCAAAATAGATTTCCCAATTGACACATTTTTATCCTTTGCTCCCTTTGCGTTTTTCCTCTTTTTTTTCGACTTTGTTTTGGCACGTTTGGTTTGAGGCCTGGTTAATAAGATTTTAATATTTATAGCAACGAAAAAAGACAATGGCATTTTCCTTTCAGAGGGATTGGTTTAGTTTAATTTAGTTTTTGAGGAAATAAATTGTTCATTCACCCAATCTTAAATCATAAATTTAATTTCTAGGCTATAACCTCTTCTAGCTGATTAAGAAATCAACTTGAAATACATTTAATGAAATCGAATTTACAGCTTAGCGCGCGAATAAACCGCTAAAGAGTTGAAGAGCTTCAAGTATAAATGACGAGGAGGTCCTTTCTTGGCCAGGCGTTTATTCATTCATTTCGCTTAACACCCGAAGCACGCCCCTCTACTTCTACTTTATTTGCTTTGTTGATTGTCAACATCAATTATTTAACTTTGGCCTAAAACTCCTTCGAGCCGCATTCTCACACCATTTCTGATCCCTTCGTGGGTCTATTTAAAAACAGTCAAATAAGCGCACATAAAACTTATCACGCCTGAATTTGTCAGCACAAAAGCCAGCGAGAGGACCCCGAAAGCAACCCTTTTTTTCAGACTTTTACGCATCCTTTTCTTTGGGCTTTTCCCTTCTCTTTTTCTTTTTTTGGTTGCCAGTTAGTTGGAAAATTTGTCGCGGCTTCGACGCTTCGCACTTCATTTTGTGTTTGTCTTGTTGAATGCTAAATGCAAATGCTTTGCATACTTTATGCCGTTTTCTACGCTTTTTTCACACGCAACGGAGCGGGTTGGTGTTTCGGCGGTTTTTACCCTGGAAAAATGGAAAAATGGGTGAGTGGGAAAGCAGGGAGCGGTGGCCACTTAAGACAAATTGCGTGGGCCCCGCAACAAAAGGAGGAGAGAGCTGGGCTAAAATAGGCAAGACTGGTTGTTGCTCGCGAAAAGAAAACAGAATATAAACAAATTCACTCGCACTCATTTCCGCGCCATTCAAAAAGTTCATACACAATAAGCAATAAGTATGACGCCAGAAATCTGCAAGGCAAAGAAGCAAAGGGTTCTCTCAGCTTTTCTTCCCGATTTTCCATCTTCTCCCTCCTTTTATTTTTTGTTCCCCTTCTCAGGGAAAACTTTGAGGAGCTCACTTTTTTTATGGCGCCCCACTTGAGCTCTCCTCGAGTATTTCACGCCGATTTCTGGCCATGATTTTTTTGTCGAATCTGGCACAGACAGCGGTTCGGTTTGGTTGGACTTATTTTCTTTTGAATATTATGCTTAATTTTCTGCGGCTTCAAAACTTTTCGAGTGGCCAACTTTTTGCCAAGCGCTTTGTGAGTAATTAAGCAATTATATAATCGTTGTGCCACATCAAGTATCCGCCATGTGTACGCGCTGGGCAATAAATATTACCAATTTCCCTGCCCCCTTGCCCTAGACTGCTTCTGCATGCAGGCTGAGCCCCGGTCTGGTTTTCACATCCATGCATAATACGACTTTATGGCCAGGGCAAACTCATCGGCGCAATAATCCTTGCTTCTGGCGCTACTAACACTTGCACTGTGAGAAAAAGATTATTAAACCTAAATGAAAGTTACCAGAAAAGAAACCAGAAACAAAGCAAAAAGCTTAAGATCAGGTTGATATACTTTGTATACATCATAAAAGATTTATCCTCTCTTCTCTAATTTGTATTGATGCATCCTTTAAACATTTAATTTAATTTTACTATTTTATTTTATTTAATTTTTCAATTTAAAATGCATTAAAATCTTTCTGTTTACAAATTTCATGCTATAAATGCATGTATTTTTATCTTTGTGTAGCTCCTCGCACATGTGTGTGTGGGGGCGTGGCAAATGGCTGTCATGTGGTTTTATTAGAAATTGTTATCGCAGCGCCTGTTGCAGCTTTTGCTCCTAGCTCTAGTCCTGCTCTTGGTGCTGCTCCCACTGCACTCTGTTGCAACCGCGGCGTGGCGCTTAAGTTTTGATTTTTATCTGGAGTGGGAGGGGCGTGGGCGGTGTATCCGGATTGGCATCGGGACCCTTAGAAGGCCGTGAGAGGCCCGGCTTATTGCTCCATTCGCTATTCGCTTGGCGGCCACAAGTGCTTTGTTATCTGCGGAATTAAAAAAACGTCGCCATATTGCCAAGGCTGGCTGCCAGGCAAAGCTGCTGCTCCTGCTCCTGCTTTGGCTCCTGCTACTTTGAGTGCACTTTTAGTGCCATAAATCAGAAATCGGTCCTGCGGCTGCTGCAAGTTTTTCCCGTATTGAATAGCCCTGTGCGTGGTTCGGTTCGCTTTTATTATTGTAATGTAAATACAAATTTATATTGGCATCGTAAAGGTAAGGCCAGGCAAGCCAGCAAGAAAAGCCCCAGCGAAAGGGAATCCTTTCGCCGGAGCAGCTCCTTAAGTGCACACACATTTACGGCATTTGGAAACCCCGCAACATCACACATACACACACGCGGAAATCTCCTGGCCGAAGCAATCGCATTTCCAATGTCAATATTTGTATTTGCTTTCTATGCGAATGCGAATCCTGGGCTGTTATTGTTGCTGCCTTCCTTTTTTTTATGATTTTGAATTTTATGTTTGGCATTACGAGAGCGACAAAGCCATATGATGAGAGTATAAGGATAAAGGTACCATGGGATGTGAAGTAGAAGAGTGGTTAAAATTAAAATTAGAGAATTTCAAGAATTTTAAATAATTAAAATAAATTATTATAATTTATTTAACAACCAAAGGTTGATTTATAATTTGTCTGGGCCATGTTTATCTTTGTATTTTGATAAAAACTTTATAACTAAGGTATTTCTTACAAACATAATAGTAATTTCAAGGTGTTTTTATATGAAAATCTACAGCAATCATGTTTTTTTCTAATGATAAACGATTTCTATTGATTACTTAATATTTTAATAATACAAAATTCTTCAGTTAGCCTAACTTTTTTCACAATTTCCCCCACTGTCCCCTTGTTGCATGCCTCACACACACCCACAGAGGGTAGATTACTTCACCTATTCATTTTATTGTTGGCTACACTTTGATGTCATTAAAGCATCATCTTGTGGCGACCTTTAGCTACCCGAGATTAGATTTGCTGGCTTCCTTAAGAGGGCCACAGGCCAGACCAGACCAGGACTCATTGGGTTAACTAGTCCAATCAGGACTAGAGAAATGACCATAACCACAAAAGAGACGCCGACAAATCCAGAAGGCCAGACATGGGAAGCGCATTAACTATTCGCTGCGCCATAAAAATTATGAGACTTTGGCCTACTTTCCATAGAACTCGGAACTGAGAGAGAACTCTTTAATATATTGCACATAAACATATGGGTGGGATATATGGACACGTAAGGCGAGTAAAAATTTTATGCCAACACGGGACACGACGACACCTTCAGCACTTCGATGTGTAATAAAGAGAATTGTAAAGACGCCGTCGCAAAAACCGAATCATAAACCAGAATAATAATTACCCAAAGCTTTGAGAGAAGAACCCCGTCTATAAGGAGGACATGGAAATTTATTGATGTCTCTGTGTGTGAGCCTAGGACTTGCCCACCTCATCCTTCGCCGCCTTCACACACTTGAAGCCCTGAAGCGCGTGTTGAGCCTTCGAGGCCATAAAAAGTTCACATAATAATGTCAAATGAGTTACAACAAAAGCCAGCAACGCCGACCGACGTCGAGGGGTTGGCAAAGAAAGGGTATTGGGGGGTGGAAAGCGTATATAAAGGATGGGTATTTGGGCACACCCCTGCCCTCCAAGAGATGACTGTATTAGGGATGCCATCCGCGCCAGTCCTTGCGGTCGTTTGCAGTTTTTATTACAAATTTATAGGCACACATGCAAATAAATCGCAGCGCCCCAAAAAAGTCTTTGCTGTCTAAAGGTGTTTTAGACACTAACAGAAAATTAGGGTTCTTTGTTTTAGGGGACTTTAAATGATTACTTCTATTAGGTTGATAGGCTCTTTAGTTAAAGCAGTAAGCTTGAGTATGAATATATTTTAAAATATAATATTTAGAGGTCAAATAACCACTATTTAACATTTTAAAGTCTCTTTAAATCTTTCCTTAAAGATTAATCACTTAAATTAGCTAGTAATCTTTTTTCTCTCTGCATTTATCCTTCGGTAAAACTTTCTCCCCGCCGTTGTCAGTGCGTTTCGCTTTCAATTGAAAAGTTTTTGCAAATTTCATAATGCTTATTTGGCCAATGTGTTTGTTCTGGCCCAACACTTTTGCTTGCCGAAAGTTTTCCACTGTTTGTGTTTGTGTTTGTGTCTCAGTCGTCGTTGGTGTGTTTGTCTTTTGCAGTTTTTGGTCAACAAGTTTCCTTCGCATTTTCGGCGAGGCGCACACCTGCCGACAAGGACAACAAAGCCCAGGAGCTGGGGGCAGAAGCAGGAGCATGGGATGTCTGGGCGACATTTAAGCTCATCTAATGCATGTGTCCGTTTGTGTTTGTTGTGTCCACATGCGACAACGGCCAGGACAACAGCCAACGGCAACGACGTTAACTTTCATCGAAGCACGAAGGACATCTTCCTTTTCGGTCTGCCATGATTTAGCAGAGAAAGCAATCTTTCTGCTGCACGCGGCGTGAAAATCGCGAAAATAAATATTGAACTGTAAAGCCAAAGTCAACGTTGCCAAGGATGTGTGTGTGTGTGTGCGTTATGGGTCCTCGTCCTCCGTTGCCGGCTTCCTTGGGGGGCTGTTAAGGGTTAAAGCCGCTTTCCACCAGGCGCACCTGGTGCCCCGGTAAGTCCTGCTTTGACTACGCTCCCCTGCCAGTGCTAAAAGTGTCCCGCAGTAATTGGCTTGTTTGCAGTAGGGCTTTCATTCAACTTTCCATCGACGTTCGACCGTTCGACGAATATTTTTTAGAAAACTGCAACTAATAGGGATTAAAAAGGACAGAGTGTGCTCTATGTGAAAGTTATTACAGGCAAGAAGATTTTAAATTGAAGCCAAGGAAATTGGCTTGGAGAATTGATGTTCACATTTAGGTTTCGATTCTATCAATTTTCATTAAAAAATGAGAATTTCAGAAGCATATCCTGCAGAGAATTAAGGTTATTTAATTTATTTAATTATCTTAGATTGATTTTAAATCACTTAACGCTTTAAGATTTCGATTCAAGCTCTCCATTCTCTCGGCTTTTGATTCTTCTTGGGAAATGTTGCGTCTTGAAATTTTAACGAGACACCTGGGAATTGCATCATTTCGTGTCATTTCTTTTGCCCCACCACCATTGTGTGTGTTGCTCTTGTTGTCCTTTGTGTGCAACTATAATAAATAATGCTCGCTGGCCCCCACACACTCCCCCTGGAAATAGTAAGTAAAACGCACGCTTGACAAGCAGAAGAACAAGGAATCACAGAAGAAGAACAACGAAGGACCTCCCAGACTTGGGAGCCGCAGGGCAGCACGAATGAGAGGACAAGTAGCAATGGGGCGTTTCGCAACGCCTTAATTGAAATTAATGTATATCCCTTTTCGATGGCACACATATGTGCCGTAGATAAATATATTATATGTACTTGAAAAAAAGGGTTCTATGATATTTATTTTATTGTATTTATAAATTAAATTTTTCGATTTCCTCTTTATAAACAATAATTCCAGGAGCCAACAGCATACAAGATGACCCTGGAGTATCCTCGCTCTTAGCTTTAAAATTCCCAAAGGGTTCTAGTTGCAAACTCCAGATAACCACATGTCGGATATCAAAAAAGTCTGTCTGCTACTTCAACAACTTTTGTTGTATTTTTAAATATTTTTCTATATTTAAGATAATTTCAATTCTCAAAACCAAACCCCTTTTTCGTTGAGTGCTTGCCTCATTCGTGTGTCTATCGATAGTACTTGTACCCCTTACTCATGGCGAATAGTTTTTGTTTTGTGCTTGTTCCGGCCAAATTGACTTATGCCACAAGCAACAAGCAGCTTGTTAACTGTCTTGCATCCCAGGCTAACAACAACAGCAGCCCGCGTAACCCCCAGGTCCTTGTGTTATTTCCCGCTTTTCTTTGCAAGTTGCGTGTCCCGAATAGTTTGGACACGCACAGAGGAAGCGGCCAAAATATAATATTATATATATTTTCCGTTTAACGGCTGTTTTGTGCTGCCGTTGGCCGTAAACGGGGGAATAATTAGCCGTTAGCTGTTAGCCTTTTGTTGTTATTATGTCAGAAGAGAAGAGGGAACGGAACTAATGGGCCAACGCAATTTTGATTTTAAAAGATGGCCATGCGTGCATGCCTAATGTGCCAAGGTCCTTGAGACTTTCGGTGGCCAAATTGCCTCTCACTTGCACATATTCCACTTCATATTCGTGCCTTCGCAATCCCACTAAATAACTATAATTTTTAACGCCTGTTATGGAGCCAAGGAAACACTGGGAAGCAAACAACAAAGCCAGGAATCAAAGCTTCAGCCAAAAAGGACAACAAAAGACGATTTCCTTGGCGGATTAAAAGGCACCCAGTAATGACAGAGTATATATTATATATTCCCATAGGTTAAATTCAAATTTTTTAAATTTTAATTTATACAAAAAATTAATTTATAAATAATGAAAAGAGAAATTCTAATATTTCGAAAAAAGGACAACAAAAGACGATTTCCTTGGTGGATTATAAGGCACCCAGTAATGGCAGAGTATACATTTAATATTCCTATAGGTTAAATTAAATGTATTAAATTTCAATTCACACAAAAAATGAATTTATAAATAATAAAAGGAGAAATTCTTATGTTTAGAAAATATTAATTGAACTTTTGTTATATTTAAAAATTGAAAACATAATTTGTTTAATTTATTTAAAGACTGTTAAGTTTTTCAATATTTAAAAAAAAAAAAATAATATTTTTACTACGGTATTTTCCAGTTGAAACCCTTTTCATATATCTCACTTTTTGCGCGTGTTTAATGTGCATTGTACCACGGATATTCGGTCATGGCTTCGGGATTTCCCCTCCATCACCATTTCGGTCTTCACCTGAGTTTCCCTTTTAATTTCTTGAAAAGGTTTTCTTCCCTTTTGTTGTTCTTGCTTATTACGCATCGCACAAAGGCAAATATTGAGTGGAATGAGCTGAAAAGCAGAAGAACGAACTACTGGCTGCTTTTAGCTCGCTTTTGCTCGCTCCTTTATATGAATTACAATAATAAAGAAAAAGGAAAATGCGAGGGGAAAACGCATATCAAAAGTTTGGGGCCAAGGCAGCCAAATAAAATCATAAAAATTACAAAAGGTGGAACGGGAGGAGAGCAGACAGCGGCAGCTCACGAAATGCGTTCAAGAAAAATCACCGTAATAAAGCCAAGCGTCTGGGGTCTTCCCTGGGTGTATATGTGTGTGTTGCAAATAAAACAATTTGAGTGGAAATAAAAAATAAAGCAACCTGGAGCCAGAGACCTGATGGGTTAAGGTAAGAAAAAGAGAGAGGTAGTAGGGCGCTTAACACAACACGCCCCAAAAACTGTAAGCGAGGACGCAATCCTTTGTAGCAACAGCAGCAGCAGGATCCTCAGGATTCTCAGACAGACAGACAAACATTACTCGGCAAACAATGCGTTGTCCTCCTCGTCGCGGAGTAAAACACAGCTTAAATTATTAATAAGAAAGCATAAGAAAAATAAATGCGAGTGTATGCTGCCGGGCAGCAGCTAGCAAGATAAAGACGCTTCCAAAAAAGGAAGAAACTGTAAATGCACAATGGGAAATATTTATACATTTTGTAAAAAACATCAACAATTAATAATACAATAAGAATACTATAAAAAATTAAATATCACGACCATAGAAACACTAACTCGTAAAAAGCTTTGCCTACTTATTGGGGATTAACTATTTTGTTTCTCTTTTACCTATATTTTCCTGTATTTTATTTATTCAACTCTTTCTCTACTTTATCTTAATAAAATACTCATTTTAAAATTTTTTCAGTGTAACACCTTTACAAGACGAACATCCAGGAACGGAAGCATTTCCTGGCTCGGTCACCGGTTTCTGCCCTCTGTCTTGTCCTTTAAGTTCGCGGTGCAATGGTCGGTATAGTGGGGTCAGTGGGTGAATCGGAGGTGGCAGTAGATGGCAATGGTGGGCTCTCATCATCACCATCTTCCAAGCTGGCAAAGGGAATAGCTGAGCACACCTGAGTGGCTGTGCTGGACAAGCTGCTGTTGCTGCTGAAGGGATGGCGGAAGTCCTTAAGCTGGAAGGCCTTTGAACCAAGTCACGTCAGCCAAAAGATTTAGTTATGCGTTCTAATCCCTAACTAAATCCTAAGAGGAAAATAGTTAAGGAATTTGAGAGATAATCAATATCAATAATAAAATTAAATGTTTACTTAAAGGTATTTTAAGCTACTGTACATAGCCCGAAAATATGAATCATTTTTCTGCTAGCTGCATTCAGTTTTTATATTTATTTCTTTGCCAGAAATATTTATCAACAATTTAAGCCTTACAAACTAAATTAAATTCTTAAGAAATAAAAAAAAACCCAGCCCCCAAGCCCCTCGTCTTCTGCCCCATAAAATCCAGATTCTTTTTTTCATTGTCTTGTGCATTTCTTTGTTATTAAATATTATTTTTGCCAGCCTCACCTTTACACGATATTTTTTTAAACGCCTTTTTTATGGCCTACGAAGATGGAGAAGCGACCTCTCCCCCTTGTTTTGGGGGGCCATTGGCCATCCCCTCGTGATTTATGCCGCGCGGTCAAGTGTAAGTTCCACCGCTGGCACCTCGGGGCAGGAAATTGGGTTTAACGGCGGCGGCAGTCAGCGGGATCCTGGCAGCTCGTTTAATTTCAGCCAATTTTTTTTATTCTTTTCTTCTTCCGCCGACGTTTTATTAAATATATACCTTCCTTTTCCCCCCGCTACCTTTTTTTATGAACTGGTTATCAGCGGACTACTTTGCGTGTTGCGATTTGCCTTAATTAGTCGGGATATTAACCGAACTGAGCCGGGTTGGTTTTCATAATTGTGAAAGCCTGTCAGCGGTTAAGCTGCAGTGGCATTTTTCCCTCTCATTTTCCGTCTTTTTTTCAGCATTTTTGTTTGTTAATAAATCACGATTTATTGGCTACTCATTAACCTTTGAGCTGATGGATAATGAAAGAATGCAAATGAAGGGACACGACACTCTGTGATTGTTTTTTAATCGCCAGTTGCAGAGAGGATTCGGTATTGGGAAAATGCCGGAAAATAATAAGAGGGCAGTCGGGGTGTCAGTTACATACTTTTCTGCATACTCGACTCAATTATTTTTCGAATTTCTGTTTGTCTCTGTTTGTCGCACAAATTGTTTTGACAATATCCCATGCATTCCACAAGAAACCGCACAAAGGAAATCCCGGGCATAAAGCAAATTTGTATTTGTCCTTTGAAGTGACAAACACTTTTGTTTATATCTTTTTGTGGGTTTGTGGGCAGAAACCATTTAATTTTGCAGAAAGCCCTGAGAATGTACTGCAGGCTGTGTGGCGTGTCATTTGTAAAACTGTCAAGGAAAATAAAGGGAACGAGGGGTGCTAAATAAGAAGAGCATTCCGTAAAGACCTTGAGTTATTCATTTTTGATTTCTTTAAATAGAATTAAAAAATTTTAATTAAATTAAAATTATATTATAAAAATCGATTGCAATTATTATAACTTTCATATAAAGCTTGAACCAGTGAAAATATTTAATTTCCCTTAAGGAAAATATCATCCTGACAAAACTGCAGGCGGCTGTGTGTCATTTATTAAACAAACAACAGCTGTAAAAGAACCGAAAAAGGGGAACAAATTAAAAGCGCATTTATATTGGTTAAGCCTCCGAGTTGCGAGTTTTATTTATACTTTTGCCTGTTTATTTTTCTTTCTGTTTTCGCCCCCCCGATTGCAGGACTTCTTTTTGAAGGACTTCACCCCCGCTAACGAGCGTCCATTATGCAAACAATAAGCACAAGCTTCCTTTCCAGATAACAAACCAACCCACAAACAAACGGAACGAAACGCATGAAAATATCCTTTCTGGCTGGACGGCGGGGTAAAAATATTGCGCATACGCCACGCATCCTGCGAGTGGCTTTCATTCAAAAATAGATTTATGTATGGCATTTAAAATGGGGGTGGGCGAGGAGACAACAAACAAAAAGTAACAACAAAATAAAAGGGACACAACACAAACAAAATCAAGAAAAATGTGCTGCAGCATTTATCAAACGTGACGCCGTCGCAAATTCGTGGGAATGTTTCAAAACTCCATCCTGCTTTTCCTTCAACGAAAAACTCCTTGACATCATTATTCTTCAACAATGTGCACTGCATTTCGGTATCATTAAAATGTGATCACTTCGCATTAAAGCTGTAGTCAAATGAGGGGCGGGAAAGGAGGCCCGGCGGTGGAGGAGGCGTGGCAACGGGGCGCCATCTTGGGGCAGCAACAACAGCGATTTGATTTAGTGCCACACATTATTTCACATAAATATCTGCGTTGTTGTAGGGCTGCCTTCATGGGTGTACGAATATGTATATATATGTTTTGCAATAATGTCAACAATAGACCGAAGCTCTTTGACATGTGTGTGTGGGTATATTGGGAGAAAATTTGCCACGAATTGTTGGAGATGTAAATGAAAAAATAAAAAAAGAACAAGCACAATTATTTAGGCTAAATACCGCTTTACGTTTAAGGATATTGCTTTTAAAATATAATTTTTTTTATCTTCATTAATAAATGTATTTAAAAACATAAATAAAATATTTTAAAAACTACCAGAGATGTTCTACTGAGTTAAAATATTAACAAACTAATATTTGGAATTACAATTTCACTTCCTAATTTCTAAAACTTGTAATTTACATTAACTGAAAACTCTGAATACTGATTCGAAATATTTTTCTCAGTGCTCTCGTGTGCTCCAGTTTTGACTGGCAACATTTACATTTAGCATTTTGCCCCACTTGTTGACTTTCTGCCAGCGGGTTCCACATCCCGTCGATTTGCATGATTTTCGCATTTATGCGCTTAATTTACTATTTAATAATAGCAAGCAAACAAATGTTTAAATGGGGAGTACTAAAGGTGTGTTATAAAAAGGATATATGCACATATAACAGGCAAGGATAATGGATAATGGATAATGGATAAATGTAATAAGCGTTGAGTATCAACTTACCTTTACTCCAATGTGAACCGGTGCAAATTCTGTTTTGTGTATTGAAGGAATCGGTATCGGTAATTGCATGGGAAGGGGGCAGGACATCATGGTCGCTACCTGTGAATGCAAACAGAGAGATAGAGACTTGTTAGTTGGATTTGGATTTGGATTGGCAAATTATGAAAGGAAGGAGGAGAGTGTATGGGATGAATTATGAGCTCTAAAAATGCAATTAGCTAATAAATTCCTTTTTACTTTAATTAAAAACCAACAATGAAGAGAGCTAATCCTTCTGATTACTATTTGATTTAGCAAATCAAAACTGAAATCAAAAAACCTTCTGTGTATTGAAGACATTATTTTGTTTTCTTAAGATGGCTTTATAAAAGTTTATTTCAGATAATCAAAAACTTGAAAACAAAACCATTTACTTAAGACAACAAAACCCTTGAGAATATTTTCTGGGAAACACAAAAAAAAAAACAAGAAAGAAAGATATAAAATTGAGAAACTTTATCAAAACTGTGCATACAATTTATTTCCAAGAGCATCTTTAATCCCTTTTAATAAACAACTTTGAGTAGTTGCCATAAAAACATTTATGTTTACGAAAGGCAAGAATTCGTTTTAACTTTTTTAGTATTCCTTGTTTTTTAATACCAAACTTTGAAGGAGATCTAAAGGCTGCTTTGTATACAAATATAAATGATTTATTAAGCCGTTTAGTTTGCTTAAAAACAAACGAGAAGACAATATATAAATCAAAAAGCTAACAGACAATCGGAATCGGAATCAATTTATTTAAATGTTTATAGTCCTTTAAAACCTTTATTTCGTAAATAAAACGATTTTCTTAATAAAAACAAGCAGATTGAGCCTGGCTGATAACCAAATCAATTCCACAGCTGCTGCAGTTTTTCCCCTCTGACACATAAACCCTTTTATTTTACCTTTTTTTACCATTGCCCCCAGAAGTTCTCAATTCACCGTTGGCATTGCAATTTTTCGCCTTTTCAATTTCGCGCGTTTTAATGGCGGCCAACACAGGAATCGTTTCCCTCTCACATCCTTTCTCCTTGATGAACACACACACAACACACGCACACATACGAATCACGACCGCATTGCATTTCATTTCATTCGAAGGGTGGCAACGGGGCGAAGGAAACCCCCGGGCGAGGGGGGGCGTGACCAGCGTTTCATTTGGCGCCCATCATCATTGTCATTTCCGCTTTTGCGTAACGATGTCAACGTTTTTGATGGCTTCATTTCGTAGCACACTGCACTTTGCTTTTCGTTTTTCGTTTTCAGTTTCGTTTCGGGCGGCAAATAAATCATAACCCAGCCTCCTCGCCAGCAGCTCAGCCCCCTTTCGCTGCCATTGCCGCGCCTTTCTTCCCGACCAATAAAAACTTTTCGACTTTGTCATAATACGAGCAAAAAAGGAGAATAAAAAGCTGCGAGAATAAAGAGCAGCGGCAAATAGTGGCAAGCGAGCAGCAACAACAAATACAAAGTAAATCACAGAAGGCGAATAGAGAAAGAGAAACTAAGATATAGAAATACACAGAAAATAATATTAAATATAACAAAAAAATATAAAATTAAAAGCTCTCAAAGATCACTTAAAAAACTTTCTTGTTCAATTTTGAGTAAAACTTATCAGCTGTGGTTGATGCTTTGTTGTTTATTGCAGGCAAAGCATCATGTACATTCTTTTTAACATAACAATATAAATTGGTAGTGTATCATATATCTGATAAGTAAATACTTTCTATTTATTTACCACTATTTAAAAAACATATTTAACTAAAAGCTCAAATATATTTTTACATATTTTGTTTGCAGTGCAAGGGAAATTGTTGAAAATTAAAATGGCATGACAAAGTGGCGAATGTTGTCAAAACTTTTGCATTTGGGGAAAGCAACAACTGGCAACCAACAAGAAAACGGACAATGTGTTATGGCCAGGGCGCGAAGAAAGGGACAGGGACAGTCAACGTCATAAAAATAGTTGCATGCCCGCGTACAAACTCCCGACAGTATTTCAATTTCCGGCCTCGATTTTAGTGCGGCGACTGCTTCTGGTTTTGTTTGTCTGCCAGCCTTCCTTTAGAAAGCCTTGTTCCTCCTTCTACCCTCTCAACAATTTGTGTTCAACTAAAAAATATTTTGGTAAAACATTTAAGCAAACAATTTTCCTATCGCATTACACTTGTCAGCAAACGAGCCTCCCCTTTTCATTCTCACAACTTGGGGGGTCCTAGGCAGAGGCACGTGTTAATGGTATGTTTCCCAGCCCCAGCAATCAATGAGTTGTCAATGGCATCGATTACCGAAGACAACTTTTTCTAGGCATCATAACAAAACTATTTATGTCTCACTTTGACTTTGACGGCAACTCAATTGCACTTGAACAAAAATGTTATAAATATTATTAAATGGAAAGAGTGAAATATAAATAGCAAATAGGGTGCTCTTAAGATTCTCAAATACGAATTCAGTAATAGAGAAAAATGATAAAGTCAAGTAATAACTTATAAGAAATCATAAAATTTTAAAAGAAATTTATGAAATCTTTGAAATTTTTAAGTTTAGACTTTTCTAAACCTGCATTTTATTATTTTAATCTTGTATGGTCCATTAAATTACCGAATTCAATGATACCTTTCCCTATACTAATTTCAATATTTAGTTTAAGTAAGAATAATATTTATTTCAAGTGCAGCCCCATCACCTTCCGTTTCACTAACTGTCAGCCGGCTGTCAGTTTGTTTACGCATTTCACAGCAAATTGCTTTAAGTGCTACAAAATTGTCATTTACATGGGCAGCATGGCAAACTAATTAATAGAATTTCAACTCGTTTTAAGCATGTTTTTTGTGTTGTTTTGCTGGAGCAGAAGTTGCCAGTCGTCATCATTATCAAAAGTAGTGGCAAAGTGCAACGGAGCATGGCTTGGCTTGCATTTTAATGACGACAACAAACGGAAATTGACGTTGCCTGACTGACTTTTTCAACATTGTTGCCGGCTTTTTATACTGACACGCGACACAACAACGGGAATATTGGCGAAAGGAGAAAATTATGGTGGAGAAGGGAGAAGTCCAAAGCGGAGAAACGAAGAAACGGACTGGCGGAGAATCGAGAATTGAGAAATGAGAGTGGTGTATGGTATAAACCTCTACCAGGGTCCGCATGTGGCTGCCATATGGACGCTGTGCTTTTGCAATAAATGTTCAACTTTTAAAGTTTTACACTGAGACTTTACTTGAGAATTTGGAGATATAAATGTAATCTAAAATATTTTAATTCAATATCATCTAGATGAAAATTTATTTCAAATATTTTTAAATAATTTAATTTATCATACACGAATTTAATTAAATTAAATTCATCAACTTTCTATGCTTTTTTTACGAGTGATCCTCCTCGCCTCTTCATCAGGGACATTGATGCATGACTCGAGCCGTCTTTAGTCGCCCTGCCACGCCCTGGTCCTGTCACAATGCTCCACCCATTGGATCGGACCCATCCACCCACGCGTTAATTTGTCCAGCTTCGTGGTGGACACAGCCATGGCGCGGCCATTCGAGCAGGATAATAAATGTAATATGGCAGCAATGCGAGCGTAGCGCCGTAACGGGACGGTTGCCATTGAAGCTGCATGCGCAATTAGGCCTGCGGCACAAGGGGGAGCTCGAGCGAGGGAAGCGCCCAGCCGCCCACGAAAACAATGATTAATGAGCAGTTGCAGCAACAACAGCAGAAACAACAGCAACGGCAATCATACATCATTCGGTTAAGTTCAGTTGAGCGAAGTTGAAGGCCGAACTAGCCAGCAAACAGCAACAACTACAGCGGCAACCTGTCACAATTGCAACCTGCAACAAGTTCATGGCATTTGTCGCCGACATAGTCGTCGACGTTGTTGCGTTTTCCACTTCACTGGGCATGCGCGACGCATCTACACAGCTGCAGGGTATCAAACTCGAAGTAACAACAATAACAACAACAACAGTAGAAGCAAAAGCAATAACTGCCACTGCAGCAGCAGCAGCAGCAGCAGTAGAGGTAACAGCAACAGCTGTGCCAATCGTGCAGCAAATCAAGCGAACATTTTTGCACGGGGCCATTCACTGAGCAAAAATATAATTATAATTAAATACAATTTGCTTTACAGAGACTAAAAACAATTTTCAAGATTGATCAAGAAAAACGATCAAAGGTAAGTCCTTTTTTCTCGTCCTCTCTTATTTTTTTTTTTTAATTTTTTCTCAGTAGCGAACGTGAGAGTTTATTGAGAAAGAGACTTTACAGGGAGAGCTTTGAATTTTATCTCTCCAAATCAAACTATTAATTTTAAAAATCTATTCTAAAACCTCAACAGGAAAGGAAAAATTGTATTGAAAGAGAGAATGTAATGTAATATTAAATTAAAGAAAGAATTATAAAATGATTGATTTGCTCAGATTTTATAGCTTTAAATTATTCATTTTATCTTGAATATATTTTTAGCTCTTAGAACCACACTTCCCCCTTTCAGATGGTTTCTTTTTTCCAAGTGCAAGTACTTGACGAAATAAAAGGGGAGGGGATAGCCGCGCCCCTGGCACTGATATCGCATACAGCACAAACACAAAGGTGGCTGGTTAATGAACAGGTGGCCGCTGGCCGCTGACTCAACTGAACTCGACTCGACTCCATTTGGCCAAGAGCATTGAACCTGGTCATGAGTACAATTACTTCCAATCAATTTGCATAATCAATGGAAGAATCTCTTAAATAGATAACAAAACACAATAAATCAACAGTCGATCTTTTTTCTGCGTTTGAATGATTAATTAATGAAGCAGTTTACCTTTTTATTTTTGTGTTGTTTTGCCAAGCTTTTGTGGAAGGTAAAGTGCAAGTAAAATAAACGGAAAGTAAAATGCTTTTATTAAATTAAAGCAGAAAACTACGAATGAATTCAAAAGAGGTAGATATAATTTAATTTTCTAAATTAAACCCTTTTAAAACAGTAATTTAATTATAATCAAAAGTATCTGCTTTTAATTTTCTCTTTTATTGAACTTGCAAATACCCAAAGTTAAAGCAACCCATAAGTAAAACTATCAATAGTTAGAAGTACTAATTTTTAAGCACATGTTCTCTGACATACTTTACATTCACAATCAACAGATTTTTTACACACACAAATTTGCTATCTGGGCTTTTCCATGCACTCGATGACAAGGACTGCATCAATCAGCGGGGGGAGGAGAGGCGCACAAATCGCATTAAAAAGCTCAAATCGTTTAGATTTGTGACACTAAGCAGCCGCACCACAGAGCCCAGCAAACCACCCACAATCCGGAATTCGCAATCACAGCAAGCACAAGCACAGCCACAGTAACTGCCACAATCACAACCACTGCGGATGCCTTGGCAACAATAACGAAATCTTACCAAGAAATTGTGCAGATTTAGCATGACAAGTGAAAGTAAATAGAGAGAGATGGTCTGGTGGAGGAGCGAAGCTGAGGCAGCCCTGTGGCCAAGGATTTTCCTCTCGTATTGAGCTGGCACTTTATGCAAAGAATGACGCCCATATTTCACTCACAAAACTCGGTGTTGGCTTAATGCGCTGGGAAAACACGCTGCCGTCAAAAAGTTGCAGGCCCCACAACGGAACGGAATGGAACGGAACCGAGGAACCGAACTTGTTGCAACATCGAGAGATCAAGGAAAAGTGAAAAGCGACGGGGGGCAGGGGAAATGGAATTGTAAGACGAGCGAAATTGAAAAGCGAAATGCGGGCATTTGCATAAATTCAGTTCACGCCAAAAAGGTTCTGGGGCGGAGACGGCTATTGAACAGGAAGCGACCGTGATAATGATAAGACCGGCACACGGAATACAAAAAAGGAATAGTGATGCTAACTGAATTTTTGTTTAGATATTTTTTTAAATTTTAGGATATTTACAACATGCTGAACTACATTTATGAGAGCAGACAAAACTTAAATAATCGGTTACCAAAAGACTCTATGAAAAGAACCGCTTAGTTTCGGTATTCTTTGG
Source organism: Drosophila ogumai (assembly GCA_018904815.1). Classification (NCBI taxonomy): domain Eukaryota; kingdom Metazoa; phylum Arthropoda; class Insecta; order Diptera; family Drosophilidae; genus Drosophila; species Drosophila ogumai. The sequence goes on along the minus strand of JAEIIJ010014074.1, from coordinate 43,280 downwards.
GCTCTCGTCTGAGAATTTTCGTCCTTTGAGACCATAAAAATGTTCTCTCTCTTTCAAAGTTTTATATAATTTTCAGAGGAAAACATGTAACTATTCTTCATTAATAGATCTCTATCATCTCTATGGCTTCAAAAAAGATCTTGTTCCAGACAGGTGCGAAATAATAGCCTGGTTTTTGTGAGCCAACGAAACGGGGGGCGGCAAGTGGTGTGTCTGTGTGTGTTTTTGTGGTTGTTGGGGCGTGTCTGAGGACTTAGCGGGATCCGTGCAGCGCCTAAAACTATGCAACGCACAAGCAAATGTGTTGAAAATCCTTTTTTGTTAAGGATTTGCCTGGCTGTTGTTGTTGCTGCGGCAGCCCTTTGTTGTTAGTGCTGACAGCTTTTGTTGGCTCACACACACTCATATGTGTGTATGTGTGTGTGTGTGTGTGTTCTGGTGAAAGTGCATGTGTGCGGTTTTGTGCCGCATCAAATTGCATTAGTGTTGAAAGCAGCAACCAAAAAGGAGGCAGCGGGAAAAGCATAGCAAATCCAGTCTCAGTAGTCTCAGTCTCAGTTTGTCTCCTTTACCCCCATCTCGACTGCTGTCTCTTTCGCTGCCTCGTCTTCTGCCCCTCCTTTTCCACTTCCCAGTTCTCAGTTCTCAGGCTCATCGTCCTTTGTTTGCTTTACATCAGGACATTGTCAACGGATTTCGCCTTTTTGCATTCTGATCTGATCTACCACTCACGCCCTAAACCAGCGCGTCGCCTTTATTTGCCCGGTTGACGGGAAAGCAGAGGCTTTGGTAAAAGGGGTAGAAGGGGGTTCCAGAGTGTGTGTAACGGCTGTAATGCTGCTACTTTCGCCAGGCTTTGGGTAAGCCTCCTCCAGATGGCAAGGCGGCTCAGTTGGTGCCTGCAAGCTGCAAGTTCCCTGCACCGAGCAAAAAATATGATAATACAATTTACAAGGAAATTCTTGCAAAGTACAAGCAAGACGACCGATAGTACTGTAAGAGAGCTTTGCAATGGAGCCGAAAGCTATACGAAATCTTTGCTTTTGAGATCATTTGGGTTGAGTAGCTTGTATCAGAGGGAACACTACCTCTAACCTCTAACACTATCTCATCCCAACTTCTCGCTGTGCAGTGACCCTCTTCACATTCCATATCCTGCATGCGAAATCCAAGCAGACTCCCCAAAGTTGGCCAGCAGGAGCAGCAACATCATTCATCATTTAGCATTCGTCGGAGCGACTCAGTTGGCACATCGCAGTGTGGGTCTGTGTGTAATTAAAAATGTCAACGCACAATGGGTCTGGGATTGGGTTTGTGCTTAGGTTTGGGTTTGGGTTTAGGTTTAGGTGTTGGACATGCAATCACAGGTGAGGTGCCTGCTCACAGGCAATCCGATTCGGCCTGCAAATGAGGCGAAGGATTTCCGCCAACAGAAATGGAAGCTGCAATTGCAACGATAAGGTTTTCTAATTCAATTCAAGATGTTTCGTATTTTTGGGGAAATGGGAAACTCACAAAGAATTGTTATGGTTTTTTTGTCTCATTTTCATTACACACTGTTTCAATCATTTTTATCTGCCAGGCAGGCACACACACTACACACAACCATGTACAAAAAGCTACACCCAAAACCACCTAGACGTATACGTAACATTCATCTTGGCCAGGCAGCCAGCCAGCCCCGCAGACTGCAGACAAACATTTTTCGCAAATTAAATGAAAACACCTGATGATATTCGAAGCAATAACTCCCGACGAATGTATCGTCGAGAAGAGGTTGCTTCTCTTCAGCAGATTTTCCAACTTCTCCCCTTTTTCGAGGATAAAAAATCTGAAAAGTGAAAGAAAATGTTCTCTTCTTACTTAAAATGAAAAATAAATTATAAATTTAAAACAACAAAGAAACTATTAAATAATTAAATATTTGTGGTTTCTGAAACGTTTGATTATTTATAACAATTTTGAAATAATTTATTTATTTATATTTAACAAGATTTAGAAAGGATGAAGTCTTAAGACCTAATAAAATTTTATTTATATTAAGCTTTAACCTTTAAACTAGGTATTTTCATGTTCGAGTTTTTTAACAAGCTCCCAAATATCAGCATCTATCGTATATCCTCTCATTTTGGCAACAATTTTTTTTTATTTTTCGCAATTTGTTAGTCAAAAAAACCCACAAAGTACAAATGCAAAGGAAAGACACAACAGGGAACAAAAAACCCAAACAAATGGTCGCCACGTTCTCATCCAGACAAAAAATTAGTTTGGAACAAAAACCGAAAAGATTTTTACAAAATTAGTTTGCTCAGACGACTGCCGTGCAGTGGGGAAAGACACCATATCCATATTAAAGAGCTTGATTGCTGCAACCTTGGACTGTGCGACTGCGCAACAGGCTAAAGCTATTGAGTTGTCAACAAAAAATCAAATAAATAAAGACAAAGGCTTCAAAGAACCACAAGAATGAAACACACAAAGCATTGAGCGCGCTTTTGTCGTACTCTCATTTCAGGGTTTACCTGGCAATAAATGAGCTTCATTATAGTGTGAAATTGAATGCCTTGAGTTGAGCTGAGTTATACAATAAAAAAATTGAAAATACTTGGAAAAAATAAACAACAGCGAGACCAAAAACCAAAACTGAAGGGGATCAAGTGCTCTTTTTTCAGTTATACCATTTTTGGGATTCATCCAGCAGAGAATTGTTCTAGAAATTAATAACGTAAACTGTTTAAGGCATTGGCATAAATCAGTTGAACAATTTTAAACAGTAAAGAACAAAAATATAAGACGCCAGGTTATAAAAAGTTAAAGAATGTAAAAATAATTGTAAAACAAATATTTTTTCGAATTAATTATTTACTTTTTCAAGCCCTATTAAAAATTTCATTTAAATATATTTAAAATTTTAAGAAAATGTAGAGGCTAAGCCTTCCTTTCATCTATGAAACGCCTTGTCTATCTATGAAATACACCATTTCGGGCTCTGCGGATCCTTTTACGTAGACAGCTAGCAACTTGGTTATTAATAATTTTTAGTAAAGCCTGCGTAATGAGGGTCTTGGCCTCTGAGAACTTTTGCTGTCTCCGTTTTTGGTTCTCTCCTTGTTTAATCTTTTATTTTTTGTCCGTTGGTGGTTTATTTTTTTGTTTGTTTATTTATTTTTTTTGTTTTTGTTTTGGTCATGCCGGGCAACGAGTGTTAATGACATCTGAAGAACACGAACAAGTTTCGGGCCTGTGCGAGTGACTCTTTTCGGTCTCTCTGTCAGGCGTTGAAAAATGTTTGTGCATGAGAAATTGCCTCGCTGCAGTAGACACATAAATTCCCATTTAGCATCGTCAAATTAATGACTTCAAAAAGGCCCCAAGTTACCCCCACTCCACTCTAGTTGTTGTTTGCTCTTTTTTTCCCGCCTGTAGAGATTTTGCTTGGAGACTTGGCCCACAGCTGATCGCGGACTTACACAGGTGATGAGCTCACCTGTTGTGTTTGTGTGTGTGTGGAAGTGGAAAAACTTGTCCAACTACTTTTAACCGGCTGCCGGCCGGCGAAATAGAGAACAACAACAACACTCTCGGCACACTTACAACACAACCACAAGCCGCCACTGAATGAAATTATATAACAACTATTATCATCATGATGTCGTCGTCGTTGTCGGTGTCGTTGGGGGCAATTTGTATGTTAGTTTTTCAAGCGAATTTCGGGCTGGGCTTTATCGCCGTCTAAGCCATGTGAAACTTTTAAGGCTTCTTGTGTCTGCCGGCAAAAGGAAACGAAACTTGTTCACTTGTTTTTGGCGGTTCTTTTTATGGGGTTTTTCCTGGGAGGTTAGCAAGAAGCGGATGTACTTGTCCTACAGTGTTTTACGCTATATCTGTCAGTGCGTTTAGTTCTTAACTTTAGCAAGTTGATTTATATGATAGAAACAGCTGTTACCACGAAGGAATTTTGTTGAGCTTTAATTGAAGTAAATAAAAGCTTAAGCATTTACAGTTTTCTAAGTAGTTGGTAGTTAATTTATATTATTTAAACAATTTGTTTAGTTTGTAATATTGTTTAACTATTTCAAAGTGATTTATAGGATTTTTAACGACTAATTATGGCAATTTACTAACACCTTCCATTAAAATAATGTTTAATTTATAAGAAATGTAATTTATAGAGTGCTGATAGAACATTCTTGATAAACTTAAAATTCAGTAGTTCAAGTATAAATGAAATTCAGAAGTTAAATGTTTGCTGATCATTAAAAAAATGCCATAAAAATGCCACTTTAACAACCTCTAGCGATGTCCAACAAATTCTTTATAATTAAAACGATAAATATTTCTAATAAAAAACTCATGAATAAATTAGAGTGTTTTTTCTACTAGCTAAAGTCAGGTTTTGCTATATTTCTGCAGCTTGTAAAAATACTGACTCACCTAGTCTGAGTACTTGTAAAAACAAATGCCATTGTACTTGCCGTAAATGCAAATTGAAGAAGCGGAATCATGTTTAATGTCTGATTAGCATGCGACTATTAATAGAGGCGACTCGATAGGAAGAGACAGGGAGACAGGTCTAAGTGAATTTTGCGGCACGTAGAGTCGCCGCACCTGAGGTGGCCCTTGGGCCCGAACTCTGGCTGAGATGGATGATGACACTTGGGTCGTGCTCCGCCTCTCCTCGGAGAGCTTCACACAATAATTAGCAAGGTAATCACGTGCAAGTAGCTGGCTTTTGGGCTGCGGGTTTAGCAGCTGCCAATTTCAATTAAAGCCAAGAAGCTGGCCTGGCCTGGCCTGGCTTTTGGCCAGAAGCAGAGAGCTCCCTGGACGCGGGCTTTTAAATGAGCGCCGTGACTAATTACAAATTAAATTGACAGAAAACGTGTTTAACCTGGCTGCATTTTCACGTTCTACATAATTTATGAGTCAGCCCTTTTGGGGCCAGGACAAGGGCCACACCGAGGACGCCAAGCCAGGCCAGGTCAGGACCTTTTTGTGATCAGGCCACCTCGCCACACAGGTCGAACGAATGGGTCAGCTGCAGGTGTAACTCTGTCGGACAGCTAAGCCCTTGGCTTTTGGCCTCCCAGTTGCCAGCTTCCCGTAGTTGCAACAAGTTAAGCCGCCGTTGACGTGTTGAATGGTCAGCGTTTTAGTTGTTGCACCTTTGACATCCTGCACAAATACTCGAGAGCGTGTGAAAGCTGCAAGCAGCTTAGTCCTTGCCACGCACAGATATCAGCAATTAGTTGGCAGGCTTTCGCTCTATATGCATATCTCTTAATATTTTTCATTTTTTTTTGTACAAACTGAAACTTAATCCCGTTCATTTACAGCTTAACCTGTCCCCAGCCGAATGGTAAATATAAGTTTGAAAGCCTTTCATTTGGCACTGAAAATTTGCGCATGCAATTTTCACTGAAATTATATGAGAGTTTCGTTTGAGCCAGTATTAAATTGCAACAGGGCCATTAATTGCGAAAAATACAATTTCAGGGCTTGCTTTCTTTTAGCAGTAACATTATTAATGGAAATTTGCAAGGAAAATATTTTTAAATATTGTTTTTCAACCATTTTTCATAACAATAATTTCTTTATAAAGAAAATTTCAGTTTTTTTCCAGGGCTCGCTAAAAGGGGAAACCGTTTTACTAAACGCTTCGAAATGAGAAGTTGTTCTAGCCTCGTAATCAACGTTCATTAACCAGGTAAGTAATCACCTGTACTCCCAATAAAGCTGCCGTGAAAAAATCCTGCCAACTAAACCCTTCCATGGCACACACACAGGAGCCAGGCAAAATCAGAACAGACAGCTAGTTGGGCTAACACGGAAAACGTTACTGCAACACAAAATTGGTTATACGCCCAAGTTTGACACGCCTCCGACAGCTTTTCTGCGTGTGTGTGTGTGTGTGTGTGTGTGTGCAGGGGACGTCGTATAGTTTTAATTAATTTAATTTCACGCTCATAAAATGCCAAACAATGTGAAAAACTCATGCACACACGGCTGACGGGGAGAGCGCGTAAGTTCAGTCGGGGATTTTGGATAGAGATCCGTTGGAAAAGTTCTGAAGGCTTTAAAATTGTCCTGTCAGCGGGTCGTCCGCCTGCAAATGACAGGGAGTGTAATTAACACACACAAACACACTTTCACAGTTTATGAACTAAATTTGTCATAATTGAATTGCAGCGGAAATATATAGTTCTCAGATGTCAGACTTCTCTCTTTAAATTGAGATCGAATTGAGCGTTACCGAGATCGACAGCAATTGAAGGCACTTAGCGCGTATCCGTGTCACTTGGAATCAGCAAAGTAATCAAACTTTGAATGCTCTTGAAATAATATTAAATGCGGATTGCTTGACTTGACTGACTGACTGACTGCCTTTCTGGGTTGCCACAGGCGAAGGGAAATCCGCGGGTAACTGCGCAATCCAACTTGTAAGCCGCAGAATGTGTGGCAAGCCACAGATTGCAGTGACACATAAATCTAATGAATTGGTCACCAATTTAGAAATCATAAGGTACTAGAACACATTGAGTTTGTCAAGCAAAAATAATGTTCTACGCTCTAATAACATTTATAATTACTTGAAGCATATCTTGTGCTTCTTTTATTTTAAGAATTTTCTAGATTATTTCTTTACTTTGCTATTAAGCAATTTCTAAACACAGCAGGGAATTAGTAATCGTATTAAAAGTAATTCAAAAACACATGCTTTAAATTAAGGAAGTTGAGTCACGAGCTATAACAGCTGCTGATGGAAGAAAGCGTTCGTCGCCGTCTCTTTAAGATACACACACATCATGGAATTTTACAAGGTTTTTCGTATTCTCCGATTTGTTTACTCTCTACTGATGGTTTGGGGAATATGTTTCGTATTTAGATTGCTAATGTTTTGGTCTGCTGAATCGCATAATAAACACGAACATGGAAATCAACACGAACTGCAACTGTAATCGCCAGGCATCAGACATCACCTTTTATTCCACAGAACCCTCAAAAGCTTCTCTCATATTCCATTTGACGAAAAGATCTTGTGAATATGTTAGCTTCGTTTTTGAGGATTGTGCAATTTTCAGTTTTCAATTCCTTGGAATCCCTGATGATCAAATGTTGATCTCTGGCTCATGCATAAATATTTAGCTGACGAGGTTCGGTCGTCCCCTTGAGAATAAGAGATCTGGATATGTATCTGTCTCACAGATCTGATGATATATCTCTTCTTCCAAGTGGTCTGTCTTTTGTTTATTATATTAAGCTGAATTTGGGCAGAATTTGTGTTGACTTTGGGCTTTGAGAAAAATTTTATTACTCGAGGGAAATACAAAGTAAATTAGGAAGTGGAAAAATAAATACCTTCGACTTGAAAGACTGAACATTATTTATGATCTTTTGAAAATTCTTTAATAAGAATAATAACATAGAACCAATCAGTTAGAATGAGACTGTAATAAATTATCGTATTTTCAATAAATGGTGACAATTTCTAATTAAATTAAATAATTTAATTAATTAAAATGCTAATCCAAATATTGCTTGCTGGTAATATTTCAACTATTCAAAGTAAACACTTGAAAAGTTCTCCTACAATTTAGAAATATATAAAAATTTCTATAACTATTCTCATTGTTACTTAATATACTAAAGGAATATATACATTTATCTATCGGAATTGTAAATTTCCACAATCGCTGTGACTTTTAACGACACCACGCCATATGATTTCTCTCCGCCGCTGAATCTCGAACCTCATTAAGACAATTTTCCTATTAGCAACGGTTGAATCTGAATTTGAAATGTGTGGAAAACAGACAGTCGGAGACGGAGTGGGATCTTTCGTTGGCATAATTTATAGTTTCTATTTGCGGTCAATTAAACATCCATCTTGGCTCGCTCTGATAACCCGAAGCGATGAGAGTCACACGGATACGGAGAGACGCCAGACAATGCATTTTGGCAGACGTCCAAGCAGAATGCAGAGAAATCCCCAGTATTCCCAACTAAGTAGCTGTGGCCAAAGTGCCACCTGTTGGATATTGGATGCAAAAGTGCCTTTGCCTGCTGTCAGTCGGGTCTCTCTGGTGCCCTGTACTCCACTCGCCTCCCGGAATTATCATCATCATCCGTCAGGCGGCAGTCGGAAGGCAGGCAAGCCAGGCAAGGCAAGCAAGCAGGCAGCCGGAGTATATATCTTCCCTTCGGTGGGACAATGCAGAGACATTTCTCTTGCATGGAACTCGGAGCTCACTAGGAAAATGCTACATTTTGGCTGGCAAATCACGCAAATGAAATGCACAAAATATGCGCCATTTATAACATGCTACGGCCATCTCTGCCCCCCGGTTACCGCGCCTGTGGCCTGTGGCAGCTTGTACGTGTGGCAGAGTCTGGCTAGAAATGTGGCAAAAATTATGAGCCAACAACAGGCAACAGGCCACAGACTGACAGGCCACTTATGCACTGGAAATAATACTGAAATAGATAAGATATATCTTGAATTCTAGGCACACGTGGACTTGCCTAAATCGAATCTTCTGCTGATGCAGATCAAAAATATTAATGGAAATTATTTATTTTACATTTTTAATTACCCTTAAATAATTTATATATTATTTACAGTGTGGTTAAAGAAAACCAAAGACATTGCACACGCATTAAAGGCAGGGAAAAGCCGGCTGCCTTATATTATACACTCCCACTCTACCTTTTTTCCGCTTTTCCTACCCTTCCTCCACACACCTCACCACCCCCTCCTGGCCACACTCAATTGCGCGCTAATTTAGCGCAGCTCGCACTTAATAATTTCTTTTCATAATTGAGTAAAAGGCGAAACAGAGAGAGAAATAAAAGTGACGGAAAGCCAACCGGTGGGGGCACACAACGACGCCACTGCAATTGAAGAAGGGGACAAAAATGGGCGGCGGTGAGGGAAAATAAAGCCACTTAAGGGAGGGTTGTCCCTAGGATTATCTCAAGGAAATAATACAAATTTCTTAAAAAAATATATATATTCAACAAAATATAAAACAAGGAATGAAATACATAACATAAATTGTTGCTTGGTTTTAAGCAAAAATTCACCTTTCTAAACAATTGTTTAAACAACAAAAAATTTATTTATTATATTTTTTTTTAAAATATTTTACTATCACCCCTCGTAGTTGTCATTTAAACTATCAACCATTGCACACATGCAGAGAGAAAAAAAAGACAACACCATGACGCCTTGATTGAGCACAACAAGCAGCGCTCCCTGCTGCTCTTTTTCCCCCCACTTTTCCACCCATTCATTCATTCATTTTCCTCTAAAGTCACGCAAAAGATTTATGACAACTGCATTTTTGGATGAAAGGAGGCAATGCATACACTTCACTTTAATCCGAATAAAATTAACTTTGAAGTTGAAACAATTAAGGGCAGAAACTGCCAAGAAACTATTTCGGAAGAGAAAAAGTTTTCAAGATGTGGGGAAAAAATGGGAAAAAAAAGGCTGAGAGCGCTAAGTAGGTGAAACCTAATAGAGCAAAGACGAAGAGAAAAAAAAAAGACAAAAGTCTCAACCTAATAGATCGTTTATCTGCTCTTTGTGGCAAATGATACCTAGACAAGTTGGAGGGCAAATTTGCTGGCAATTAATTTCCAATTGCGGGGCCTATTGATGACACTTTGAGCAACGACTTAATTGGGCATCGGTTACCCGCAACAAGGGCAACAAAAGGCCTTAGAACCCAAACTCAAGCCCAAACCCACACACCACACACACACTTGTACCATCCCATTTGAGTTTGGGAAAAGACATTAGGAAAACATAATGCGTTTGTCGATTAATCAACTGTCCAAATAGAAGTAGTTAGGGTCGTGCTTCCCTCCCGCTTTTCGGCTTGCTTAACTAATTTATAGGATTTTTATCCTGGATGTGGCGAGAACGTGAATTTGGGGGGCGTGATAATTGCACTATAAAAATGCGCAAGTGGGGAAAATAAATTAGGTCTTGTTGCTGGTTTTTCGTCGACGGGCGAAATAAATCTCAATTTATATGAAAATCGATTACGTTGCGCATTATTAATTATTTAAAAGGTTTCCACGGAAATGGCCAGGAAGTTGCTCGCTTTCTGCTGGCTGTTTGCCATCCCCTCGAGGTAATTAATAAATAAATTAATGGCCAAAAATGATTCCAACTTACGTTTTCTTTTTCGTCGTAGTGCAAACTTACCTGAAAGCAAAAAGAGAGGAAAACGGAAAATTAAATTTCATTGTAAGTAAATGTTATTCGAGCATAAATTATGGGCATGTTGGAAATTGAAAATTGAAAATTCATCAAAATGTGGGGAAGCATAAATCACCGGGGCCAGGAATGTGCGAAAAAATTAATATCAATATTTTTTTTCTTTAGTATGTGCCTCTTTTTTCTTTGTTCAATTTATTAGTGTCAAAATGGCAACAAAAGGCAGAGGCTGCTGAGTATCCTTTGGCCGCAGGACAAAAGCAGCAAATTTATCACGCAGCCCTTAACCATTCTTTTTCCCTTGAAAAAAAAAAAACCCACTGAACGTGCAACAATGATAACTTGCCCCCGCCGTGTGTGGTGGCCATTGTGCGTCTGTTGGCCTCTTTTGTGTCTCATAAGTCATTTCGGCCAGCTCAAATAATTCATAATCGATTCTCAAAGGCGCTCAACGCGCTGTCCCCAACTCACTTCTCCCCCCCAAACATTTCTCTGGAGACAAGTTCGTTAGGTTTTTGGCTAGGCAAAGGAAGAAGTAGAACGTCCAACATTTACTTATGAAAATCAAAGTGAGTCCTGGGGATTCACTGGAGGGAGGAGTTCCGAGTTCGAGTACCCGAAGTGGGGGTAATGGCTGGAACAAGACAAACACGGCACGCTCGCTGAATTTCTATTAAGCCAAATAACTCAAAAGTAATTGCCCGGGCGTTGTCGAGGTAGCAATTGCACTCAGCTCTCGAGAGCTGGGTACATCTTTTGGCAAGCTGCGGAAACATCCTGGGAGGGATCATCAATATGTGCACCTTAATGGATGCTTAAATAAATTATAACTTCAAATTGCGATTGCCGAAGCGCTCGTCCTTAGCCTGGGACCAAACTAACTGGAGTTGCGGCACGTACAGCTAAATACATTACGCTCGACTGCAGTTGTGCGAAAATATTTACACGTGATTCCAAAAATCCCTCACAACAAAAAAAAAAATTAGAAAAAAAAGGAGACTAACTTCTCAGTTATTCTTTCGCCGCTGCCACAAGTGGGGGAAACAGATCATTAAACTTTTATTAGCTCCATTTTCAATGTTCACTGTGAAAAAGAAGGCATGGCTTTCAAAATTAAATTTTAATTAAATTAGAAACTAGTTTTTAAAGAACAAAATTGCTCGAGCATTATGAATTAATTTTAAAGTATCAGATATTTTTACTACATATAAACAACACAAATAAATACTATTACATCCTGTTCTATAATGTATCCCTTTGCTTAAAACCTAGTTCTGTTCTGGGCTTATATCACAGCTGGATATGTCTGGCTAATTGGTCTGCGCAAACGCAATTAGCCAACTGATGGGGCACAAAACCCAATGAGCTGACCTCGCCGCTGGAGCCCTCTGATCTCCGGAGCGCTCTTTAAACGGGTTAGCAGCTGTTCCCGAGGACGGGAAGCAGGCAGGACATGTAGTTGAACGAGTAGCAGAAGCGACCTCATTGCACTCGAGAGCGCAATCGTTTAGCGACGTGATGCAAGCCAAAGGAGCCAGAGGAGCAGAGTGAAGGATCCAAAGGAGCCACCGAGAGGCGCCGAGGCTTGCATACAAATTGGCGCACGTGTGTGTATGCGAGGTGGAGCAGCAAGGTGGGAAGAATATTGTTGAAAGCCTTGCCACAGCACGCACACACACACACAGACACACACTGGGTCAAACGTGAGCCTTTCAAATGCTAAATGGACATTGCTTAATTCCATATTCCATGGCCCCAAGGAGCCATCACACACCGTAGCTTGTGCAGCTCAGCTCAGGCATCATAATAGCTCATTATGCTGCTGTTGCTCCTCCAGCTTTGGCTGCTGCTTCTCTATAGCTGCCACTGGCCTCCCAAAGTTCATTAGCTAAAAGGCCGTCAAGACCCATCATCAGGCCAAAATGCAGCAAGACGGAGTTGGAGATTTGGTCAAGTAAATTGAGATCTCGTCAAGAAATAAGCAGGAAACAAATATTTTTGGGAAAATAAATAAATAAATGAAAAATTAATAGTAAAATCTTAAAATTATAACCTGCTTTTAGCAGTGTGACTACTCTATTATTATTTTATATTTATAATTTATCTCTTTAAATTTCTCTAGAATTTAAGAGAACATTTTTAATAAATAACCATAAAATTCTATAAACAAATAGTTTTCCCAATAATTCACTTAACACAGGTGAGCATCACACACGTTCTGAACCATCTAAAACCATTTAATACATCATCAGAAATCATGGCAAATTAATTTGCTATCCCATCGGTTGGGTGGGCGTTGCCTCTTAGTTTATCAGACAACTATATCTCTCGCACATTCACACACTCTTTCCTTCTATATATCTTCTATATGCACATATCAAATTTATTTTCTTTTTATTTCTACGTCGCGATTTATTTTTGGTTCGGCGTCAAGAAGTGCATAACTTGGCCACGCTCCAACCAAACGAACCGATTCTAACTCAACCCACGCCGTCGCCTTAGACAATATAGAGAATAGTGTATGGAATATTTCCCAGAGACATATTTAAAAAAGCATTTTTTATGAGCAACAAGTGTGAGATCAAGTGGACAAATAAGCCAGAGCCAAAAAAATATTAAATATTTTTAATTTCATTGAGCATGGAGACGGTGCGATACGAAACTATTAGCCAAAATTATGAAAAGAAAGAAGTGGAAATAAATATTATTATTAAATGGAAATCATAGATCAAAAGAATGAATTTAATAGTATAGGTTTTGTTTTTGTATTTCCAAAAAAAATTCCTAAAACCTTTTTTTTTTTTTTTGTAAGCCAACTAGATCTGTTAAGTTCTTAAGCTGTATTAGGCAGTACTTTTCATTAAAGATTTAAAAGTTAAGACAACCAATCTATCTTATCAGAAATGAAACGCACTTTTATTAATTTTCTCAATTCTCTTTAGAATATATAACAAATTTTTATTTAAGACGGCGCCCACTTTGAATTGATAATTTTGTTAAAAGCAGTCGGGACATTAGCCACTTTCTCGTTGGCTGCATTAATCTTCCGCAAAGATTACCCTCAGATTATTATGAGCCTTAAAACACATACAGCAAAGTGTGTATGCGTTGTTGTGGCGGCCATAAATCCATGCCATAATTATGGCACTAAAAATATACAATTTGTTGCATTGTTTATACGCCGCAACCGACAAAACTATGGCTACATCCATAAATTCCATTTTGCTGCTGTTTCCGGTGATTTTGCAAAAATAGAACAAAAAAAATTAATATCAAAATCTAAATTCAGACACTCTTCTAGTTTTCTCTTGAGGTTAAATTATAAGTAGGTGGAAAGAGCTTTGATCGCCTTACGACACAAATTTATAGTTGACATTTATATCATGGGGAAATAGATCTTATGAAACATGTTCATTTATCTTTCTTTTGAGAAACCGCAAATGATTCTATACAAAAATCTTGTTCAAATGCTTGATATCACTTAAGTCAATTTAATTGGTTGTTAATAATGAAATTAATGAAAACAAGCTATAATTTAAAGGATTTTGGGATTTGCAAATATTTGTTTATGCTCATAAATATGTTTTAAAAATTATTTAGCTGTAAAACCAAAACTAAACTATGGTTTTTAAACATGAAACATAATACAAAATATATATTTTTTTAATGGAAATTTATCTAACATTTTCTTTTGCTCAGTGATTGTAAACATATGGCGTGATAAAGCTGGAGGTTAAAACTGAGAGACTGTGGTCTGTGAAAGACGCGTGCTCCAAGATTGATGTCACGATATCGTGCTGGAGAAATGATTCACAATTGTACAGATATACTTTCTATTTCTCAATTTAGATGGATCTATGCAAATTCCAGAAAACCACTCGCCGGACTCTGACGATTCAATTAATAAAACATTACCATAAAAGAAAAATGGGGAGGGAAAATGGAAAAGCACATGGTCGTTAAAAACGTGGAAATGCAACCAACGGCATGTGATGGACAACATTCTGATCTCGAGCAGGCCTGCCATAAAACCCAACATGAATTATATATACACAATTTAAATTGAATGGCGCGAGGCAGGCAGGAAGACAGCGGCAGCGGCAGCAGCCAAATTCATAAGTTTTCATTAGCGCCAAGATTTACACGGCGAAAGAGCCATTAAAACGTCCCCAACTATTGACTTATGACCGCCAAGAGGTCCGCATTAAGTCAGCCCCCTGGCAGACAGCACACACGCCCAATTATCGGGCAACAACATCAGGCGAGCGACATGAAAAAGGAAATAGAATCGTAAACTTTATTTTTAGCTCCTGAAACTCTCACACAGCGACATGAATAGAATTCTAGATTTTTTTTTATGGTATCTTGGACGATATGCCTGGTTTAAGCCACTTCATCTAATGAACTGACGAAGCGCACACTGAGCGTATACGCAATATGTGAAAATTAAAACTTTATTTACTGTTAATAAAATACAATCGGAAATTCATTTATTTATCTATGGCACGCTGAGAAGAAATTGTAGCGCAAATATTTGCAATTCAATTGCAGCGGCAACCAAATGCACAATACATTTCGACGACAGCAGAAATCAAATCGAAATAAAATATAAAAATATCTGCCAGCCTTAGCAATGGCTGCCTGCTGCTGCTGCTATGAAAAATATTCTAGGAAGCGGACTGACAGACCAATAACATTTTATATGTAATTCTTTTTCTTATTCCGAAAACCAACAAAAATGTTTCAAATTCTTTTTGCATTTAGCTCTCTTTTGTTGACACTGGAGCTGCATTTACAGCTGGATAGCTCTTAGGTCTACTTAGGATATTAGGTTTAAGAAATAAAATATATATATGTACATATGTATATAGGAATTGGTGTGTGTTCACTTACAGTTTGACTCATGCTAACAACTGTTTTTGCCCCCAGACAACCACAAAACAACAAACTTACCTAAAACGAAAAGAAAGGTAAATAGAACATATTCTTTGTGGGGTTTGAGCTTAAGGATATCCTTACTCCTACTCTATGGGTTAAGGGAAAAAGTAAAATAGTCGGAAAAGAAAAGAGCAGAACAGAGGCCAGAGAAGATTATCATGCAAACTTCCGCTGCCAGCAAAACCTCTTTTTGTTGTTAAACCACTGACCCTGTTTATATATTATTGTTTATTTTCAATTGTTTTCGCCTCTCGTTGTTATTCGAGACGCGTTTATTTACACAAGCACCAAGCAGCAAGATTCTTTTTTAAACAGAGAACAAAACAGAGAGTATCGTGTGATAAATGGGAAATCTACAATAAATTTCTAGCAAGGAAATTAAGCAAAGAAATAGATAAATAAGCAGGCAATATAGGTTCAGGTTCGGTGATTAAAATATAAGATCAATTCAATAAAGCGTAAATAAGTCGAAATAGGTTTAACGAAAAGAGAATTTTTTATTGAAAATGAAATGTTATAAAATATTAGTAAAATTTCAGCACATTAGTAGACTGAATATAAATAACAGATCGCTAAATGTTGCTAAAAGATTGTTAATACCAGTTGATTGCGAGCCCTATGAATAACCAGCGTCCATTGCACTTTCGCCTTACTTTGTCTGCATTGTACAAGCAATTGCAAACGAGAGAGTTTCTTTTTAGCCATCATTAGAGAGCTTTAACTTAACTTCTTGATGAACTTTAAAATCAAACTAAATGTACTCTTTCTTTTATAATACTTTATCCTCAACAAAAGCAATATTAATAATATCTATTCATCAAATGAATTTCCCCTAATCAGTCAGTAAAAAAAAAAAAAACTAATGTTAGCCCGAATACAGTGAGTCAGTACTCTAATCAAATGGGTAAATATAAAATTCATTCACACAACTTTTTACTGGACAGCACACAAAGTGGTAAACGGAAATCTTTCCGAGCGTTTAATAGTGTGTGAAAAGGTAATTTGCATAAAACGCACACACACACTGACACGTGGTAAACCTTTTCCCATGTGTTATTTACATTGTTGTTGCTGTGCTGTAATCGTTTCAATTGTTGTTACCTCGTATCTTTGTTGCTAATAAATCGCTTATCTAATTTGTTGCTATTTACCTGCCTCGCTCGCTAGCTGGTGGTGTTGTTGTCCGACGGCAAACACGAATATATATCATCAAAAAGACCACGCACACGAGCTCCCCTACGAATATATATAGTCTACTATATATGGGACTCATCCTTATCTAAAATGCCTAAGCTTTCCATCTCGCTTTAACACGCTCCATTCCCATTAAACGGCACACATTTAAAATCTGTGCGAAATTTTATTGATTTTTACGAGCATTTAGGCACGCCTAATGAGCAGGGCACACTTCAACCCAACTGACGACCAACGAAATATTACTACCATAAATTATGGATTTTGATAGAGAACATTTGTGAAGAGATAAGGCGGAAAAAAGGGGTAAAATCGAGAGTGATAGGGGAAGACTTGGCGTGAGTGACCGGTTGATGTTGTCATCAAAATTATTTAATATTGATTAGCAGCGTTCCAAGAAAAGGCAAGGGCGTATCTGTTCTTGAAAGCTTAGTTATTGAGAACAAATTGTGGATTCAATAATTGTATTTCTACGAATTTAAGAAGCGGAATTAAAATTACAACAATTTTTTGTGAAATAATTGAATTCATAAAGTGTTTTTTATTATGAAAGGTTGGAAATTAATTTCTTATATTTTATATCTTCAAGAATATTACAAAAAAAATTTCAAAGAACTATTTGCAGGCTGAAAATTGAAATGACTAAGTGCTTAAACAATAAAATCACATATTTATATTTCATCATAGTGTATTCCTAGAGCTTAGAGTATTCATCACGACCTGGAACATATATTTTTTCCAACCTTAGGTTCATTGTCTTCTCAAGTGCAGGTCTCTTAAGCCCTCCAACAACTATCAGACAACGGCCAAGAAGCCTTTAACGTCTCGTGTAAATATTTATCTTCTTGTCTTGCCTATTTAGCACAAGTTTTGCATATTTGATTCCATGACTAACAGACCAAGCACATTGACATCCCGTGAAGTCGACACTTTTGGACCACCCCGAAATAGTTTTGGGTCCAAACTCAGACAAAAGGGCCGAGATAAACTACTTCTACTGCTGCTGCTGATGGGCAGATGAAAGGAGTAGAAATTGGCCCCTGGCTGGCAGCATGCCCGATTTTGGATGACATCGAGAGATGAGAAAAATGCCAAATACTTGGCGCACGCACAATGCCAGAAATCTCAATTATTTAGCCAAACATGTGTTAGCTGTAGGATTGCTGCATAGTCGGCAATCCCTCAGATACGCGTGCTATAAGATATATATTGTACACAAAGAGAGCGGCGAGATCGAGCAGAAGAACGAGTGGTTTCCATCGTGTAAGGCGACAGGCCACCATAAGTCAAATTGAAATCTTGTCAGCAGACCAAGAAATGATCTCTAGCCGAGACTAAAAAAAATGCTAAAACATAAAAACCAGGGAAGATGGGGCAAGAAATGTTATTTATTTGCAACACAAGAAATTTAATTGAAAACACAAATAAATAGTGTGGCAAACATAACCCAGAAACCAAATCAAATATGCCGACCGAATGCAAGGCAAAAATCAATTTGCCATAGTGCAAATGAAATAAAATTGGCAAATATCAAATGTCGCTCACGCAAAATAGAGATGGAAATGGAAAAATAAATACAAATGGAAATAGGGAAAGAAAAATTAAAGAAGCAAATCAAATGGACGAAGTCGGCCAAAGGCTACTAGGATTTCCAGCTTGTGATCAAATTTCTTATACTTTATTAAGGAAAAATGGTATTCTTTTTGCAGTAAATGAACGAAAATAACCAAATAACCAAGTCTGTTCCATGATTTGTAAGTCTCGTTTCTCACACAACAGACAGCAAATATTTCTGGCATTTTCCGGCAACACATCTCCCACATACTCTCTCCTCCGCCTCCTTGACCACAAAAAGGAAGTGCATTATGCAAAAGGACCAGCTTAAACTTCATTTAAAAATGCCACCGAGTGGAAAACAACCTTGGAGAGGCGTACCCACAGACAACACCCAGAGCCACGAGCCAAAAAGAGAACAGCAACCACAGGATTTAAGGGCAACACTGGTGGATAAGGCAGCAACATCTCCAGCGAAACGAGCAACACCAGACAGCAGCAACATGAGCAACAGCAGCAGCAGCATCCTCATAACTAGCAACTGCAGAAACTGAAGCAAAAATGCCTGGCAGCAACAGCATCCGAGTAAAGATTGAATGCAATACACAAAAGAGCCAAATTCCAAGCCAAACAATAACAACAAGAATAAGAAAGAAGCTGGTCAAAGTAAATCGACCATAAAATACCCGAGTCAGAATAATATTTAAAAATTAAAATGACTCAAAAAAAATTTAAATTTTATAAAAGTATTAAAAGAAAAGCATTATAAAAGCTTTGTTAAATTATTAAAAATATTTTTGATATTCCTAATATAAAACCCAGTTCTTTAAACTATATAAATCTTAAAATATTTCTAAAAAAAAAAATAAAAATAACTTGTTACAATAAAAAAAAATTGATATTGTTTAAATTTTCTTTAACAAGCGTTTATTAAAACCTTTTCCATCATACCCCTTTGCCTTTGACAAACACTGGGTATTTAAATTGTACGAGGAAATGCTTAACACAAACACAGTGCAAAAGAAGAAAATCTGAGACACCGAGACGGAGACGGAGGCAATCCGAGGCGAAAATCCCGACCAGAGACAAATGTGGGTCGAAAGCGCAAAGTGCAACAACTCGCACGCATTGCAGCAGCAGCAGCATCAAAAGCAGCAGCTGTGGAGGCGCAAAGAGGGGGAAATCCCGGGAAAATGCAGCGCCGCACGCGCCTCCGCCGGAAAATGTCTCGGGGAATGGGGGCGAAAAACAAAGGCAAAAAACTAAACCACTTTTTTGGCACTTGCTGCTCCTGCTGCTGCTGCTGTCTGTAGCCCGGAGCTGGAGCTCGTTGGACGTCGAGCAGGGAACTCCTCCTCCTCCTCCTCCGCCTGCCGACGACATCACGAATTGCCGTTGTCGTTGTCGTTCTTGTTTTCGGTGTCTGGAGTTGTCTGGGGCTCCTTGAACAGCTTAAGTGAAATTTAATGATATCTTCTCACAGGCCAGGGCAGACCTGGCCAGGAATGGGAGCAGCAACAGGTGGTGGTGCCTGCTTTCTGGCTTGTTTTCGGGAGCGCCGCCTGCTGTTTGGCTAATTTGTTGAATTAAAGTTTTTGATTTTATTGCTGATAGTTGGCCCAGGCCAAGGAAGCCCAGCAACTGCAACAATTGGCCAAGGGAAAATTATACAAAAGGGATTTCAAGCAGAGTAAAATGTGTGAAATTTAAACAAATTGAAGAATTTAAAATTTAATTTAAATAAAACCATGTTTTTAATTAAGATGTAAATTCTAGTCTCTTGAATATAAGCTTGGGAGTCAGATACATACATTAAATTAAATTAAATAAGTTTTCTGTCATTTTTATTTAACAAAAAATAAAACTTAATTTATCTGTAAATTTATTTAAGTTAATGTTTCAAAATTGACTATTTCCTTCCACTGTCTTTATTAAAATTATTAATTTGCTCTCCACCTGCACATAAATACATCAGGTTTATGGATATGACATTTTGCCAGTGAAAATTGCCTCATTGCTTTCGAGGCGGAGTGCGTGGGCCACATTTCTAATGACTCGCTGTAGGTGATGATGTCGTCGCAGTCGCAATCGCATTCACCCACAGAGAACATCGCAATCGGAACAGTTTATTTCGTTTAAGAGCAATTGAAATAAATTCTAAGGCAAAATTGCTCCGGCAGCAAAAATACAAACGAAAGGCGGGGAACAAGGCGATGGCGATGGAGAGGAGCAAACAAGCTGTGTATAGTAGCCCCTCGGCAACTCTGAGATTTTTGTCTTTCTTGCTCGTCGGGCTAATGTCCAAATGCACTTAAAACTGCTGAGGCCATGTAAATGGGCCTCAATGAGCTCCCATCCACACATTTGTGTCGCATTTCATAGTTTTGCTCCAGCACTTGAGGGCAGTTCGGGGAGTTTCAAGTAGTTTATTATTTCCCAGCCAAAAAAAAATTATAAAAGAACTGAAATGGGAAACGCGTGGGAGTCTGAAGCAACAAAAAATAATTAGGAAATAAAAAAAAAATTCAAAATAGAGCCAAAGCCCGATGATCTGTCATTCGCTGCGAGCTGCTGCTGTTGCTACAAAAAAAAATTATTTATCCAAAAGCTCAAAATTTATTTGCACTGCCCGCTTTTGCTACTTCTCCCTGAATTTCATTTGTTTTTGTTTGGTTCGCGTCATTATTTAGCTAGAAAAAATACAAAATTCAAACCACCATGTTGACAGAGCAACAAAAGTCGTGTGTTTGCGCTTAGTTTGGTTTCTTTTTTCCGTTTTTTGAGTGCATTTGGAGCGACGTTGTCGGAATATGATGACATTAAATAGAATAAACAAAATACATAAAGATTATGTACACCGAGAGCTATATTTTTGTACATGAAATGAAATGAATATATATCTACATGTTGGTTTTCAGCTATTATAATTGAAAAGCATTGCTAGGAAATTGAAGTTGAAAAACTAAAATATTAAATGTAATGTTTTCTTAGAATCTATTAAAAGAAGCTTTTTTTCTTTGAAATAAAATGCTATTTTAATATTTAATAAAAATAAACAGCATGGAAATTTAATTAAATTTTCTTTGTAATTTATTTAGACAAATAAGTGCTTGTTATTATCCACCTTTAATTAATTCACCCACTTTACATAAACAGGAATGTAATAAAGAGTTCTTGGTTTTGTATGATACTTAAATGAATGCTTATTTAATTTTTTTTAATATTTATTTGGCTTCCATTTCCTTCTCACGATTCTTTCATTTTCCATAATTCCATTGAAGTCAATTACAAACACATTTTGGCAGGGAACTCACGCAACCACCGAAATGCAATTGCGATTGTAAGACAAACTTCAAGTGCAGCAGCAGCTGTTGCCACAAGGCAAACCCCCAACCTAGTCCCAAAGTTATCTATCCCTTCTTCTGCCTGGTCGAGGACAGGAGAGAATTTACCCAGCAATGTGCGTGTCGCCTCTAAGCAAGTTTAACTACTCGTATTCCCTGGCATTCTCGGTGGAACCCCACTCGAGCGCACTCTATTTAGCATGCAGAGAAGCCAGTCGCCCTCTGTCTGCGTCTGCATAAATGATATGCAGCGGGTGAATCAAATAAAATAAGATAAGCCAAAGGAAAAAATAAACCCAAGACATGAAGGCCAAGTTGGGATATATGCAGTGCGATACGAGATTATAGTCTTGAAAAATTGCAAAATATTTTATGATTAATTCACTTTTAACACGCTAGAATTCTATTAATTTTTAATAACTAAGTAAAAGTGTATTAAAAATTGTTGGGAAAGTTGTTTTCTGAAGCCTAAACAACTTATATAAATATATATTCTTTGAGAATTGAGTTTTATAAAAAAAATATATTTAAAAAATATAATAATAATTCAGGCCATAAATATATTTTAAAAATGTTTTTCGATACTAAAAAGTTTACAAAAAGACTTCCTACTTATACCGAAACGCACTGTCTTTTTATATGCACAAGAAATATTTTTAATAACTGCCACAAAAGTGCAGGCAGCAGCTCAGGCAGCCACCTTTTTTCTCATTCAAAGTCAAAGTCGAAACGCCCGAATGAATTTATGTGACAGCTGCCCCCCTCATAGATACTTCCGAATGTCTTAAAATAAAAAGGGAAATCAGATATATATATGTATGTATATTTATATATATGGGTAGATTTATGTGATAAGATTCGCTGCTGATTTACTCACCCACTTTAGAAGAACCCACACATGTGGAGCCGCATTCAGCGCTGGCTGGCGCCTTCTAAGTTTAGTGATAAATGATTTTGATTTCGGCTCGCTAAAGCAACTCTTGATATCGCGACGAAAACTAACTATTTCAAGTGAGCCATAGGCTGATTAGGCGGGAGGGGGAACAACCGAAAAATTCGAGGCACACACAATACAAAATACAAATTAAGAAAACTAAAAATATATATAACCGATAGGGTTATTAATAGATGGTTTCTCCTTCTCCTGATTATTTATGAGAACACAAATTCACTGGAAATCAAGCAAGTAATTGGCCGGCGATTTAATGGACATTCAAAGAAATTAATTTCGTTGGCCAGGGAGCACTCTAATAAATTTGCATTTGACATTCACCTAAGGCTCGGGGATTAAGACATCTCGCATTTGGATGTCAACACAAAAAGATTTGATATCTTTTTGATTATTTTTCAAACACACATCAAGTAGTATTATTTAGCAATATATTCTATGCGGCTTGCTGTGGTGCCTGCCAACTTGGCCAAATATTGAGATTTTGATTTGGATTTTGATTTCGATTTCGATTTCAAGACACACTGACACTGCACACGACACTGCTGTTGGATTGGTGGTGTTGGTTTTGGTTGTTTTTTATATATTTTTTTATGGTGGTGCTAGTAGCTAGTAGCAGTGGCTGTACTAGTAGAAGGGGGAGCGGACGGGCGCCTGTAAGAATCGAAAGAGAACAAAACAATTTCGATATGAGACAACAAGTTTCGTTTATATATCAATACATATCTTGGGGTTTTCTGGAGGTGGTGTTTTGATTTGTACACAAATATACAATATATATTGATAATGCAAGGCATGATCTTGGTTAAGCTTGCAAGAAGAAAGTGGGACATACACAGAGATAGAGATATAGATAGAAATAGGGAGTAAGAGAAAGAGAAAGAGAGGAGGTCTAGGTAAGAGGAAAAATAGTTAGGGAAAACTTTTTGCCTTGGAAAATGAGCTGAGGAAAACTTTGACAAAAGTCGCCTTATTAAAAAAAAAGAAATACGATAGTTTTATACGGGCAGCCTTATTATGCTAATTGCCAGCTAACGACATAAAATACCCGGCACACAGCTCGTAAAAAACCGTTGCATACTCTTTGGCGTTAACCCATATTTACTGTATAGTGATAGGAATCATTTATTTAATATTGTTTATAAAATAAAATACAATTTTAAAAAGGAAATGATCTATCTTCTAGAGAAGAAATTGAAATCAGATTTTCATAATTCAAAGCTTGTAGAATTATAAAGAAGACTTGCCATAGCGGGATATAATAGAATAAAATAGAATAGAAAACGAGGAGGAGCATTCCCCATTCGATTGTGTGAATATATTTATAGAATATTTTTATTGTGAAAATGGCATTTAAAATTATTGTATAAATGTTTAGAAAACATTTCAAAATAGCGCAACACCCACGATAAAGACAGGGCCCCAAAACAAGAGACGGGGATTGAGAGAGAGAGAGACAGAGAAGAGGAAAAGATAGACAGAGATAGTGTGCAGACGAGAGAGAGGAACAGAGAGATGGCAATAAAACAGCTTTTAGGAACAGGCAGAATATTGTGAGGGGTGTTGGTTGATGGTGGCCAATAAATAAATAAAATAATAAACAAAACAAAACAAATTAAAAAAAAAAAAAAGTGGAACAGCACAACAGCAAGCGCATAAAATACTATTAATATATATATTTTTGATATGTACATTGGGATATGGAATTTGAATATACATCCAAGTATAGAAAGGATGTGTGGCGGATGTGTGTTCATTTATTTGAGTGATTATTTGTTTATCTACAGTCTGATTTGTTTGTTTGATAGTTTTATTTGGCGGTTAACTTATGATGTGTTTATGTGGAAAAAATTGATAAAATGATTATATTGATGTAAATATTATAGTAGCTTATGTGGTTACAAATGATTGTACATTATTTTAGAAGTGTCCTTGGGCACTCCTTAAGATTTCTTGACACTGAACCCTTGACATTTGAGTATCGGGGGTAACCGACAAAATTGCACCCCTAATTACATAGAAGCAACACGTTCACCCCTTATAAACCCTTTCCTGCTACCCCTTTTCTTTTATTTCGTATTTTTTAACCCGGCAACCGAAGAAGCTGAACAAATTCCAGACACCGAACAGCTGTCGTCTCACTTTCTTATCAATCAAACGGCAAACACTCGCAGACAATCACACACAATCTTAGCATATATAGGTAACGTGTGTGGTATTTAAGTTGTCAAGCTTATGTTTGACACATACGTGCAGCCTGATAAAAAATAAAGGGATGCACGGAAAAAGAAAAGTATCAGCCACCGATTAAAGGTTGGTTCTAAATTTATAGCTTGATCGTAGATACCTACCTGATGAGTGATAAGATTGAGGTGCTCTTTGAAATGTATACATTTTATTTTACTTTTCGAAATTTTTAAAATAGATTATAAATATATTTCTCAACTAACATACCTCTTTGGAACTTTAGGTCACAAAATATTTATTCAAATTAATGGTAAGCCTCAAATCTATTCCCCATTTCCAGTGTACAATTATCAACGGTAAATTGCCGAGAATTGTAGAGGGGATTTCCCAACCTCCCCCCTGTGAATGATAGAGTGAGTGACAACACACGGCCATCGCCACCTCACTCGATTGATGTGTTGTGTCCGACGGTTTGTGGGCCATTTGAGCGGTCTATTATGCGGCACATCTCCCCCAAATTGATGCATGCACCCCCAAAACCCCGCACACACACACTGGCCGCATAATGCCCCATAATATGACAGGCAAAATCATCATCATCATAGGCCGTGTTCATTTGCATCACACATCAACACCTTAACAAATTGACGCATTTTACACTCAACACATCCCGGCAAGGAGGCGATGAGGTTGAGAACTAAGCCAAAGAGAAAAAGATCGATCATGCCCAATATCAATAAATACTGACCCCCCTCCTCCCCCAAGCAGGCACTAAACAACTCGATAATGATGATGATGGTCCGTTGGGTATTTTCCGAAGCAGATTTTCTTATTTCATCTCATTTTTGAGCGTGTGCGCTGATTGGCCTTTCATGTTTTACGAGTTTCGTCTGGAAAATCAATGAAAATTCCACGCCAGACATAATTAAATCTAATATTTGTTTGTGCAGATATATATTTGGATATATACATATACTGAAGATTTGAAAGCCTTAGATGGTTAGGAATAGTCCATCAATCCTAATCAACTCGACCTTCCCACTGGTGTAGGCTTGATTTTTTCTTCTATTTCTTTGGAGTGCCAAATTTGAGGGCCCGAACCGGTTTCAGTTACCAGACACACGCACTTTTTTCTGCTCGTATTGTTCGAGAGCCAAGTTCAAAGAGTAAAGTCGAGGTAAACAAAAAATGAGTATCATTAATCATTTCAGAGCCGACAATCTCCGCCAGTCTATGTGTGTGTATTTCGGGCTACGCATGTGCGTTAGTTAATTTGTATGGCTGCGTTAATTAACCAAAGCGAAAAGGCTTTGCGCACTTGTCCCTAAGATTTGGCCTCCTCGAATTATTATTATTTTTTCTTTTTCCTCTCAGCAACCATTAGCTGTGAGAAACAGACTGAATCGCAACGCTTGAAAGCGCCGAGTGGAGAAGAACCCAAACGGAGAAACTACCAGAGAACAAAACTTGGCTCGGAAGCAATCAAACATTGGACAAATATATGTAACAAACTTATGTACAAAAAAAAAAACAAGGAAAACCTTGAACTTTCGACTTTTGGGTACCCCAGAATTATACAAATTTTTGTTCATTTGTATGATTTTTCAAAAATTGTATATTTTGTTTATATTTATTTAAAAAAAAAATATATAGAGTTCTTAGGTCTATTTCTTTATGATAATATTTTAAATTACTAAATTATTATCTTATTATACATTAAAAATGGTTGGTTGGACATTGAATGAGAAGCTGTTTTGCCAATCCTTAAGGCTTTAAACGGAAGATTTTTATACAAAACCTTTATGGGTTCTAAATGTATCTTTACTTTTTTGAGCTTAGAAAAATCAGAATTGCCTCAGTTTCATTTCCCATACAGAGAAGCTGAGCAAACCCAACTTTTTAAACCACTCCAGCATACCCTCTTCAGTGAATGCCGGGTATAGAAACCATATGCAGATACAATCGCGCCACACACTTAAAAACACGAGAGCGAAGCCTGAAGCGCCGAAGCCCCGAAAATTTGTGCTCAAGGTCAGGCCTGTTGAAATTTCGAAACTGGGCATTCAACTTGATAATTTATGAAACGCGTTTGGGTATACGTACGTACATATACATATATATACGAGTAACTACGAGTAGGGGAAGGGTACAATCACCGCTTATACCGCAGAGAAGACCGAACCCCGAACCAAAACCAAAAATGAACAAAATGCGCAAGCGTGGCTCCAGGCCCCAGAACTTTTTCGCTTTTTTCGCTTTGGCGCAAGGGAGACGACAAGATAAGCCCATCCAAATATGGAGCAGGGAGATCTGTCTCTGTCTGTGGAGATCCCGGTCTCTGAGAAAGATACGATCCATTGATCTCGGCTTTATTCTCGACGCAGTTTGCGCAAGGGGCCTGTATGCCTCAGACCGTCATAAATTTGCTCTTGATGATTTGATTGCCGCCCCGTTTAGTCCGCTTTTTGTCGCATTTTCTGTACATCTCGAATAAAAAAAAAACTAAACCATTTTGTACTGGGCTTCATCCCCAAGCGAAGTTCTTTCAACCCAGTGACTCAGTTTCGATTGCAGTACAGGTAAAACGTGTTTCAGCCTGGCTTTCTGTTCGGGTTCGGTTCTGTTTCGTTCTTTTCTGTTATGCTTTTATTTTAACTATCTTTTATTACCGCACGCATTTAGCCTTGGCAGTGAAACAAATGAAGTTTAATGCGGCGTGTAAATTCGGTTATCTAGAAATAGCAAACGAGACTTTTTTTTATGTGGCAAACAGAAACAATTTCTTCTAATGGCTGATAAGAGAGAAAACTAACGAAACCCCTTCAAAAGCTCTGTGTGTACAATGCAGAGAGAAAATAAAAGACTAGTTATAATATTTAGCTTTAAAGATATTTTAATAACTATAAAAAGAACAACATTGTTCCTTTTATAATAATTATATAGTGTCATTTTTATTAACAAAAATCCGCCTTTGTAAATATTTAATAATATAGAATTACAATCATTAGCGGGCTTGGTAATAATTGATATAGTTTTCTCTAGGACTGACACTTGTTTTTAATTAAAACTACCTGTAAAAAAGTAATTATTTCATATTTCTGCTTTTTCCACTGAAAGAAAACCTATCAAATTTGACGACCAGATTCCCCTAATAATAATATAAAGACTGAAAAACTACGATTGCTTTAAGTCAGAAACAATAATAATTTTAAACACATAAAGAACCTATTTTTAATAATTTTTCTCTTGGTGTAGGCAGCACACGCGACTTTTATCGGAGTGAAAAAAAATATTGTAGGGGGTGGCAAGAGGGTAGCTGGGTGAGTGGGCGGTGTGTACAGGACTGACAACTGTTAATCAACAAATTGATGACTGAATGCAGCACATGCGGGTGCCACATTTCATTTACTTTCGATTTTGCACAAAACAAATGGACAGGGGCAGAGAGGATGTGTGGATGTTGGGGGCGTGGCAAGGGGGGCCAAACACACTGACGGCGACGACAACAATTGGAGACTTCCACTAAATCCCGTACTCGCACATCCAAAGCCAGACGCTAATTTGATATTTTAATGGCTTTTTGTTTGCAAATTACGCTTGACTCGGCGTCGCGTCGCCCCTGCAACCTTCCCTTCCACCCCGCTGGGGAGTGAGCCCCCTACTTGGCCCTCTTTAAATGACTCGTTTGTGTCTAAAATAACGGCGCTAGTTGTACGACACTGGATACTGGATACTGTAAGTGTTATTCATGTGCATTTTTTGGTTGTTTTCGCGTAAACTTTTTTATTCTTTAAAACGAGAACACGACTCGCTGCGAATGCAATTTGAGTTGTGCGTGTGGAAGGGACTTCAATGGGAGGTCTTAATAAAAAATAGTCATTAATGAAGCTTTAGCCACTTCCTATAGCTTAAATATACCAAACGCTGGCATTAGTTTTACTTATGGAGAAATTAAAACCCATTCTTTATAAATGTCCCTTTCAAATTTAAATTAAATTGAGAACATTTTTAGCTATAAACAGTGTAATATTCCCCGTTTAATTATCATCTTAAAGATTAATGATTATAAGTAA
This sequence comes from Drosophila ogumai, assembly GCA_018904815.1. NCBI lineage: Eukaryota > Metazoa > Arthropoda > Insecta > Diptera > Drosophilidae > Drosophila > Drosophila ogumai. The sequence continues at coordinate 14,813 of JAEIIJ010014074.1, read as the reverse complement.
AATAATTAAGAGCATTTGTTTAAATATTTTTATATAAACTTTGGCTCTTGGAAACTCAGTAAAACGTTTTATATAAATCTAATTTCTCAGAATATATATAAAATAAAGCACCGCAGCCTCAAAGCTGACAGAAAACTACATCTTAAAGAGCCAAAGTCACACACTCATTCATAAATCTTTCAATGTTTTCCCTGTGGAACCCGAAATGTTGCACATTGGCTCACCCACTGGTATTCATTAGCACCCGCGACTGAAACTAAACAGAATAAATAGCTCCAGTGACCCCCGCGGGATTCCCCCGTTTCACCAAAAGCCAGAGAAACGGCACCCACAGGCGAATAGGTCAGCTCAAAAATGTCAACAAAATGAAAAACCTATACTCGGACACGGCAGTCAAAGTCAGGTGTATGGCGGATCTGTCGTGTGTGTGGTCAAAACCACAAAAACCACAGCGAGGCAAAGCAAAGCAAACCGCGGGGCAAGGGGGGGATCGCAGTAACCAAAAATTATGAAAATTACATTGAGCATGCCAAAAATGAGTCAGCGAAATTATGCAAAATAGAGCTAGGAGGAGAGGCGACGGATAAAAAAATAAATAAAAAATAAAAACGAAAACGAAACAAAAATTTAAAAAAGGGCCAAGGGAGAGAACAAAGGGGATGAGATCGGTGGAATTGCACAATAAGACAACAACAGCAGCAACAAAAGAAAACCAAATAAACAATTTGTAATCAGAGTACAAAACCCTTGAAATTAAAAATCACTTAAGACTTTAAAGATACCCCCGCATCAAGGTCAACTTTCATTATTTTTTTTAATTAATAAATAATTATGGGATTTGCAATTATTTGAGAAAGGTTAGAGGGGAAAATAAAATACCTAAATAAATTCTGGTAATGTAAAATAATAATACGTAACTTATTCAAAACTAATTCACTCCCTCAATATCTAATCACAAGTCTAACCCCCAGAATGAACTCACATACCCCATTAATTGTAGGGCATTCAAATAAAATGAGGTAGCAAAAAAAAAAGGTGAAAGAAACACAAAACGCAATCACGGACAATGAGTGCATGACAGAGACAGCGAAAGTAAAAAAGAGAGACAGAGAGGGGAGTTTTTTAGAGTGCGTGGGCAGCAGGTAAAAATTGAATATAAAAAAAGGTAAAGAGAGCTGGGCATCCGGAATTTCGGAATCAGGCAGGCCAAGGTACAAAGCGGTAATGATAAAAATGTATTAATAAACAGAGAGATCGTTGAAAATAAAGATAAATATTACAGTAATATGCAGGCGAGGATAAATACAATAAAAATGGGTTAAAAAATGTTAAAATAAAACTTACAAAAGGATGAGCAAACGGCAGCAGACTTGCTCTTTTGATATTGATATAGTTTTTGAATGTTGTATCCACAGCTTTTGTTGTTGTTATACCGGGTTTAAAATTTTTGATCTGAATCACTTTTGACAATTTTAATACGTTTGTTTAAAAGAGAGGGACGTTACACGTTGAAATATAGGATATATCATATGATCCAACTGCAATTGAAAATTTCATGACGCTCAAATATTGCAATACAGCGAAAATAGATATTACTCGAAAAATGAAATTTATTTACATATTTAAAGTTGCCCAAATTTAAAGATCAAGTATCTGACTAATGTAATAATACAATAAAATAACAAACAATAACATGAATAAAACAAACATGGTTTAGTTAGAAATTACTTTAAAATCAATTATTATAAGAAATTACAATAAACAAAGGCTTCACAAACAATGACTTTTACACATTTGAAAGTACGTTAAAAAATAACTAGATTTAAGCTTTTTCACTTTTGCGAGTAAACACTGTATTTATACTGAAATTCGGAAGGGGTGCATCCACGATCCTTCCAGAGAATTCCAGGGCGCGCACCACGCGGATTTCTGTTTTGTTTTCCTTTCCTATTCGCTGGCAACTGGACACTGAACACTGGACGAACCGGCGGCGGAGTCGTTCCGGATTTTCGATCTATTTACTTCCGTGGCCAGGTGATCACCGTGGCCAATTGAAACACATAACACACACAATAAGAACACAAACGAGGCGAGGTGAGACGAGGCGCGGAGCTGTACGCGCGGAAGGAATGGAAGGACACGGGGAAAACTAAAAAATATAACGGAACGAGACCGAAACGGGACAAAAGCGATTGACGTATAAACGAATGCCAACTGGAAGGCGGAGCAGGAGAACCGTAGATCGAACTTTAAAATGACATCAAAGTCAAACTATTATTTCGGCAATAATTGCCCACGTTTCGGTATACGTTTTTGCGTGTGTGTTTCCACTTATTTATTATTCCCACAAATTCGTCAACTGCGCGTCTTTTTCCGCAGCGTTCTTGCACACTTTTAACTCCTCCAACTGTTGGATTTTCCTTTTGTTGCTGGCAGAACTCACGGATTTTTCGCTATTTTCTGTCACTTTTCTAGGCGCCACATGCGCATTAACGGCTGGCGGCGAATCAAGTATTAATTAATTTAAATCACTCGCGCTGCACGCTTTCTGTTTGTTCTTTTGGCAACAAAAACAACAACAAAACTGATCGAGTGATGCTTTAGTGTGACCAGCTGATCGAGTATATTTTAGTATGGCCAGCTGTCATTGGCCATAAATTCCTTACTTTCTTATATTCGAGCCACACCTGATAATCGAACCACATCTGATACTACAACCTCTGGTCACCAAAAGATCTCCTGTTGTTGGTTTCGTAGCAGTTAGCTTTTGTTGAGTTATTAAATTCGTTATGATTTGAGAAAAAAAAGTTATGAAAAATTAAATAAAATTGAGAAATAACTTAAATAAATTAACTTCTATATAATAATATTTAAGTAAAATAATATTTCAAAATATGTAAATATTATTTTACCTTACCATAAACATTTAATTTATCTAAAAATCAAAGTTAAGGCAAAATGTCATAAGCCTGCGGCCAAAAATTTAATAATCAAAATGCAAACATTTCCCATTTAGATAAGAAAAATTGTACAGTCAAGGTTAAATGTATAGGTATTATTTTTGTGATTATTTTAATATTTATATAATAAGTAAGGCTGTTATTTTGGTTAACTAATGTTGACTGGTTTCTTAAACTTTTAAAAATATATTAAAAATGAATTTTAACTTCAGTGAAAGCTTAACTATACACCTATTATCTGAACCTCAATTGTACGTTTAGAATTCCCACTGATCGCCGCTGACGTCACTTGCCACTAACTGATACCACGTGCTGACTCACGCGTGACGAGACGATCGCCAAATTTTCGTCTCTCAGACTGTCGGCATTGCACTATGGAAAATTTATTGTATTTAAATGATAAATATGGATTATATTTTTTTCTAGCAAATTTAGAGCAAATTTTTATTCAACAGCCTTGACTTTAAGTTTGTAACATCTGTTAGTTAAAATATTGTTTTTAGAAAGGTCTTTAACTTTAACAGGTGTTAAATATTTTTAGAAAAGGCTTTAACTAACAGCTGTTAAATATATTTTAAAAATATTTTAAAAATATTTAACAGCTGTTATTTAATATCCATACAGAAAATGTATCTTTAAGATGATAGCTGCTGCAAGATTTAAAGATTTAAAGTATTCAAAGTAATTCGATTTTGACGATATTTTCTGACGATTAAACATTTTTAGTTTCCGAAGGTGAATCTTTTTATTTATCTATTAAATATTATTGGATATAGTTTCTATATTTACGTATTTTCCAAATATTTATCATATAAAATCTGCTTAAGATTTCGTAAATTAATTTATTTAAATTTAAACCTAAAAAATCGTAAAAAATCCCCATAGTTCTCTGGCGGGCGCGACTTATATTTCCCGATTCTCCCCGCTCAGAGAGCTGAGAACAGAAAATAATTACAAACGACCCAACGGTCGAGACGCGACGCCTCGCATTTCGAATAAAATAAAATAAAGTAGAATTGAGAGCGCCAATCGGCATTCGGCAGCGGGAGCAAGGCGATCGCGCACAGCAAATAGAGAAAAATAATAGAATAGTTTTTTCGAAATAGAAAAATCGGAAAAGAAGCGCTAACTAACAAGCACGCGGCAAATCGGAATCGGAAAAACGGGTCGAACAACAAAATCAAAACAAAAACCAAATTAAAATCAGATATTAATAGTACACAACAGCAACAACAGCAGCAGCAGCAGCAGCAACAAAAGGTTCGGTTAACAAGTGAATAAATGCAGATATTTGCATATATAGCAATGGCAACAATGTTGCACAAAAATATTTGCATACCTCCCAAGATATTTGCAGTAAATTCTTTGCATTTAATGTGGTTTTAGTGTGTTTAAATAAAATAAAATTGAAATAAAACTAAAATCAAAATTCAAAAATTCAAGTGAAACGATCCCAAAAAAATGGCCCTGTCAGGCTTGAAGTAATTTGGAAAATGTGGCACAAAAATGCAATACTAAACAATTTCGAGTGTGCAAATATGTGCAGACTTGGTCCCCCAAAAAAACACACTCTAAAATCTAAATACACAGACAAGGACACCCAACTAAACGCATCGAATCGATATTTTTTTTATTTTTTCTACACCCGATACTCACTGAATCCGTCGGGAATGTCGCTTTCTTGTTTATGTTGGCGCATAAACAATTAAGGCTTCAATTACAAACAGAAAAAAACAACAATTTGCTGATAAAGCAAATAAAAGTTTGCTCTGGCAATTAATTTCTCAGATTTATCCGATTTCATCATCACAAAAAAATCAGCGTACAAAATGGGAGTTGAAGAAGAGTTCTCTGGCAAATATTTCTTAAATAAGTTCAAGATTTCATCATCTCAAGAATCTTCAATTAACAGTGAAGTTCAAAAAGATTTCTGTGGAAAAAATTTCTTTAATTTTTCATCATCATTCATCAGGCAAAAACCAAAAGTTCGTTGAACTTTAACCCTGTTTTAACATAAAATATTCCCCCTATTTAATCGAAAAACTGATATGATTTTCGGGCCATGACACGTGTCTAAATTAAAGGCCAAACTTTTTGTATATTGTCTTGTCTGGTCTCCGGTGAAATCAAAAATATATATTTTTAAATATTTTTTTATCACCACACACACCGGGCAGTGATAATAAAAATTGTCTGCGTGTGTTTGTATAAGCCAAAAAGACTGACAGACATATCTGAAGTGGTAAGCAGGTCAAGATTATTTTCGTACATTTTTCCATGCGGCCATCCCTGGTTTCTAGTTTTAAATACATATAAATAGCATCTATATGTATTTATAAAATTCCCCTAAATATATATATAGTTTCCATTGTATTCCTTTCTAAAATATAACCACAGTGTATACAAAATGAGCTTAGTTTTATGTGAGTTTGTATACATATATTTTCAGTTGCTATCTAAGGTGATTATATCAATCACCGAATCGATAATGAATGGGATTTTGTTTTTTTGTACTGAAAAGGAAATGGAGTGATATAATATAGAATAATTGATATTAATTATAATTATTATTATTTATCAAAGATTGAGTGTCCAAAAAAACCTGTTATTTCATGGTTTTTTAAATTGATAAAAAACCGGACAAAACATTTCATTTATTTATTTTAAATCCTTGCAAAATATATGTACAAGCTCAAATTAGTCAAATATTTCCATAAAGAAATGCCTGTCTAAGATATATCCTGAACATTTACTTGGGAATTATAAGAAAATTTCAATAAATAAATTAAAAACAAAATGGTTTGGTAAACTTGCCTGAATTTCTTTAAAATGTTACTTAAATAATAATTAAAATATTACTGTCTTTTTTTATTTAAAAAAAGGGTTATAAATACTTGGGAATTATAAGGAATTTTGTTAAATAAATGTAAACCCCCAACTACTTGCATAAATTCCTTACAGCTAGTAGAGCACATCTCGTATTCGATACACTTCCTTGAATCTCTCATGTATGTCATTGTTTTTATTTTGAGCGGCATTTATAGGTGGACAGCAGGCGTGGTGGTGCCACCACCCAACACCCACCACCCACCGCCCACCGAACAACGACAGCCCAACTTTCGACGATTGGCAGTCGTCCACACGTTGCCAACTATTAGAACAATTGAAAAAAAGTGTGTGTGGGAGTGTATCTGGGTGGCACTGAAAAAGTATCTTGTTAGTTGCGCTAATACAATTGTAAATGCTGAGATTTAAATTCAGTTTTTACTCTTTTATTTCTTTACGTTCTCGTTTTGTTTTTGTTTCTATATTTTTTTCTCCCCATTGCGTATGGGTATTATCGAGGAAATTTGCACACTAACTGAGTCGGGCTCAGGCAGATTGGCAAAACAACAGGAACACAGCATGAAAATAGCAAAAAATAACAAGACCCGAAAAATATCTAAAATAACAAACAAGGGAATTTCATGGAAGCAATATCCGGCAAAAGGGGGGGAAGTATACGAGGGTTTCAGGGGGTGTGTGTGCTGTGTGTGTTTGCCCAGACAGAAGTGCAACAAAATTTCTGCAATTGCATTTGGCCAAAATCGAAGCTGGAACAGATTCAAAAAGCAAAAAGCTTGCAAGTTCGCTTGGCTGCCCTTTTTCTCTCATCAATCTGATTAGATAAGAGATGTTTAGATATAGATATGCATTCGAATGGTAGGGAAAATCATTTAATTGGTCATTTGGTTGGAAAATCATGTAAAGAGATTGGCCAAAACAGGGTTAATTTAGACATTTTTTTGAAACAGTTCATACTTAAATACCATAAAATGATTGATAAACATTTTTAAAATTTGATATTTATAATTATTTTACTACTTTAATTTAAATTTAATTTATTCAACGATAAACCTAATTAAGAGAGATATAGAAATATATAGAATGGAATGGATTTTATTAGTTTTGGGGCTATTTGGCACTTTTCTAAATTTAAAGACAATTTTTCTTGATTTAAGAACAAATGTAGTTACTTTTAGAGTCAGTAAATATTTAAATAAAATAAATATTATATTCGTTCGAATTTTTATGAGTGTAAGTTTATTTTAAAGGTAAAAAAATACGTACATATATAAAATAAAATCATAACAATGAGCTTCATAAGCAAATTCTTTAGCCATGTAACCTTAAATTCACTCAACAAAGTTGTAATTAAATCAGTAAACTACTCAGTAAGCAGTTTAACCAAATATTTATAAAAATTATTACACTCTTGACAAGTGTTTAACAGAATGTGTCATTGGTAGAAATTCGAGTTGTAAGAAGTGTCATAGTTTAAGCCAAAAACAACTCAAGAAACTTGACTCTTTCGATGAGTAAGCATTGTAAATGTAGAACTTTTAAACTAAAGTTTTTATAATATATTAAAATTTTATTTTCTTTATAATAAAGCAATAAATTAACTACTAATGAAATCCCAACTGCCATTTATCTTTTCCAGATTCTCCGGAGGCTGTCACTGCACCAAAAAGACAACTAGAAATAAAATCTGGAAGAAATGGCTGACATGGAGGAGGTGCCAGGAAAAGCTGCCAGTCGCTTGGGAATGCGGCACCTGCAGGCGGCCCTGCTCTTCGTTGGACTGGCGGCCAACACAATCCATCAGCTGAATGTGGGCTTTGCCATGGTGGCCATGACCAATGGCACATCCTCAACGACAGAAACGACGACGACGAGTGACGATGGCGACACGCCCGTGGGTAAGCGAAAAGGCAGCATCCGGCACCCTGACTCACCTGGCGTTTCCCTTTTCCATGATTTCTATAGCACTACAACTGGTCGGAGGTGGAGAAGTCGTACGTCCTGTCCAGCTACTACTGGGGCTCTGCTCTGGCCCAGTTCCCCGCCGGCTATCTGTGCAAGCGCTTCGGCTCTAAGGCGGTGCTCTTCTGGGGAACTCTGGGTTCCTCGCTGCTGAGTGCCCTCACACCTCATGGCGTCTATGCCGCTGGCTGGAAGGCCTACTGTGGCATTCGACTGATGCAGGGTCTGTGCCAGGTAACCTGGCCGTGCATCCACCAGCACCTGGCCAACTGGTGTCCCACAAAGGAGCGAACGCGACTCGGAGCCTTTGCCTACACGGGCTTCGATTGCGGCAATGTCCTGGCCATGTTCGGCGCGGGCATGATAGCAGGATCCCCCTTAGGATGGCCAGGAATCAGTTACTCTGCGGCAGGACTGGGCCTGGTATGGTGCCTGCTCTGGTTACTGCTGGGAGCCAACAAGCCCACCGAAGCCCGGTGCATTAGCGAGGCGGAGAAGGCCTACATCGTTGGGGATCTGCAGCGGGAGGAGCGCAAGGATCCGCCGAAAAAAATGGAGATCCCATGGAAGGGCATCTTCACCTCGGTGCCTGTGTTGGCCCTGCTCTGTGCCAGGTGTGCGGACACCTGGGGCCTGGCCACCATGCAGGCGGAGCTGCCTACCTACTTAAGCGGCGTCCTCCATCTGGACATGAAGAAAAATGCAGTTTACTCGGCTCTGCCGTTCCTGCTCATGTGGTTCATGTGCTATGTGTACTTGATCATCGCGGATGTCTGGCTCCAGAACAACTGGTTCAGTCTGACGGCACTGAGGAAGACCTACACGAGCGTGGCCCTCTGGGCACCAGCCTCCATTTTGCTAACTCTGGCCTTTGTGGGCGAAGATCAGAAGACTTTGGTTTTGGTCCTGGTAACCCTGAGTGTGGGCGTCAGCAGTGCGGCCACCATTGGCAGCGAACTGAATACCATTGATCTGTCGCCTAATCATGCTGGCATCCTGGCCGGAATCCTTACCAGCTTCACCAATCTGGTGGCCCTGCTAACGCCACTGGTTGTGGGCGTTTTAGTCACGGACTCCACGCAGCGTAGCCAATGGCAGGTGGTCTTCATTCTTGTTGCCGCCGGTCTCTTTGCGGGGAATGTGATCTTCCTGATTTGGGGCACAGCGGTGACACAGCCCTGGAACGAGTCGAAGGAGGCGAGGCGGAAACTAAAAGCAGAGGAGAAGCTCTTCCAGCATACCAAGCTGGATATGGGGTCGGAGAATTCGGATGGCAATGGTGTAGCTTTAAGATTGAATTGTAAAAATCCCTGAGAAGTAGATTTACTTAATCGTTTTTATTGTTTAAATGGAAGGAGACTGCTAAGAACAAATTATTGCGATATATTTTTGTACTATAAATACAATCTCAACCATAAAGATGATGTGTGTTTTTGCTGAAGATAAAAAAATATACAAATCTCAATACAAATACTAAAATCATGCCTTAAGGTAATATCCCAATTTATTGTTGATTTACAAGACCATCAATAATTCATCCGGCTGCAATAGTTTGCAGCTTGATGCAATTGCAAAATGTCAATTTCCCCAAGCCTTTTCCTGCTGCCAATTGCCAAACATAATTTACGACCAACCGGCAGGCAAAATTCCAGCAAAACCAAACAGAAATAAATTCTTCTAGGACGAGGCTTAGAGTCAGCCAGCCAGAGCCACCATCACCCCTCAGCCGCCTTTTTCTCCAGCTGTATAAAGGCACACCTGTGCTCTAGAATGGACACTGAGCAAAAGTCCTGCATAAGGAAGACATTAAAACGTGTAACTACAACAAGGAATCGCATAAATAAATAACAACAGCTGCTCACTTTCCGCTTGCTGCTGCTACCGTTGCCGTTGCCGTTGCATATTTATAGGCGCATAAAATATTGTCGTTTATTTTTAATTTAATGACAAGAAATTTGTGCTACCTTCTTCCTCATTTCATCCTGGTAATGGCCCGTAGCAATTGCAATCTATCTTCCTGCTCGGAGAGCAGCGCCTCCCCATTTACGACAAAGCAAAACAATTACAACAACAGATATCACATGAACGAGAAGCGATAATCAGCGGGGGATACTACCAAAACGCCGCCGATTCACGAGGCTGTGATGGCTGAGAGGCGGGGGTGGGGGTGGTGTCGGCTAGAGTGGACCACAGGCGCCGCTTTGGTCAGCGAGCCATCTGTCAGTGGTTGAAATTGTGGGTGGTGAGGGGGAGAAGTTGCACTGGTAAAGATTTATACGGGTACAGGGATTAAAGACAAATAATAGAAATATTTTAAAGATGTTTCTTATAGTTGAAAAATAAGTAAAAAAAAATATTAAGACTGTATTTTAAAGTTAGAAAAATAGTTAATAAAATTCAAATTAATTTTAAAAATATATTTGTTTCTTTAGAATATTATTAATATTAATTATTAAACTGCTGTCTCAAGATCAAGTGGTACAAATATATATTTTATTTTTTTATAAATTTAATAACCCCTTTTCCAAAATTAAAAATATCCTTTCGTTTCCCTCACTGTACCTCCTGTTTAGTGCGCTCCGGCACGTTGATAAAACATTTCGCTTCGTTACGTTACATTTTATTTTATTTACAATACGCACGCATTTCACTTTTTTTGTTCACCATTCCATACCATTTCATGCTTTTCCTCCCCCACCCGGACTCTTGGTCGCCGCGTTATGTATACGCCGCGTTGGCCATCAGCGAGGAGCATCATTTCGGTCATTATTTGGTTACGTGCGCTAAATGAGACGCAACCGAGACACGCCCCATCCGCCACATTTGAATTACGTGCGTGAAGATTACGTTATTTATAACTGACCCCCCTCCGGCCAGGGCTCACCTTGTGCCCTACACTTCCTGCATATGTTGCTTCCTTTTCAGCGCCAAATTAAATGTTACGCTTAAAAGTTAGCACCTGATGGCAAGAGCAGAAGGAGAAGGCTAATGATGCTGGCTTGGCTGGCTGACTGGCTGGCAAAATGCATTTTCCGCCGAACCACCTGCAGCTTTCCATTCCCCCACCTATTCGCCTCCTCTGGCTTCTTAGGCTGGTTTAAGTGCCTGACGCATGGCCTTAATTAAAAGCAACTCCCAGAGCCAACAAAAAGGGCAATGCACTTAGAGAAAATAAACTATATTAGTAGCTATTTAAGCAGGAAAAATTATGTTGTATTAGGAAATATTTTCAAATTTAAACTCATTTTTTAAAGAATTTTGCTTCTTATATTTCTTAACTCCTTGACTTATCTTTAGTAATTTTCTTTCCGTGTAAGTATGTGTGTTTGGTTGTGTATATAAAAAATCAACTTTAACTGCAAGTCAAACTCGAACGCAACACAAACTGAGAGAAACTTTTTTGGCAACTTCCTCCCCGGCTCCCTTCCGTCCCTGAAAATGTTGTTGCACGTTGGCAACTTTTTTTTTAGGCACCTGGACGCGTGTCTGCCGAGCGTGGCAGCTTCTAATTAATGTTCTCCATCCCCGTAAAACTTTTTAGCTGGCGCCCTGCAACTCAAATTTAAAAAACAATTTTTCTAGAATTATTATACCGACCTGGGAATACCAAGTAAAATAAATAAAAATTTAAACTGACGGGAAATATTATAAAAATAATTATTTTAAAATCATTCTTGATCAGATAAAAATTATTTCATTTTTTAAGATCCTAAAAATATATAAATAATAAATGTAAAGCACTAGGAATAGTCTACATAAATAAAGTCATTTTAATCAGTGATCTTACTAAAGAAATCTAAAATAATTCCTAAAAATACATTTTTAAGCAGCTGAAATTAAAATTTGATAAATAAAAGCATCCATAAAATTACCTCAATATATAAGCCAATTTTAAACACAAATCTTCTCATAAAAATAATCTTCATATTTCATTTTTAAAAGCCACCAAAAGAGGAATTTAAGTTATTTAACAGAGATTCCACCGCTGCCACACTTATATAATATTCTCTTTTCAAAAATCCAGAGTATGAAAAAAGAATGCGCCTGGCCAAGAGCAATTCACTCAGATTCATTCACCGAATCGTTTTCTATATTAAGTTAAAAATTTTTCATTTGCTGCATGTGCTTTAATTGCTCCCGTCGCTCCTCTCTGTGGGAATGCCACTGTTTCACTCAGCCAAGTGTTGCAAACTTTTAAATTAAATCCTTGTAATGCTTTTTGGACAAATGGTTTTAGTCCGACGACCATAGACATGGACACGGACATGGACATGGCCTTCTTGCCTTCTCTGGGGCAAACTTGTCATTGAGTTGAAGTCCCAAACGGAAATGGGCAGCTTGAAAAACTTGCAAATTGAATCCTAATTGTTTTTACATTTTTGTCATTGGCAAAATTGCCTTGATTAGCACACGAGCCAGCAAGTTGGCCTCCCCAAAAAACTTGATGTAATTTCATTAGAGTCTAAAGATTTCGTTTCATTAAAAAAGATCCGGAGCACTTAATGAGTGTGTGAAAATAGTTATTGGCCAAGGCAATAAATACTTTAAGTTTTCTATTAAGGTCAGCACAGGAAGGGGAGAGGATTTAGAAAGGGAAGTGACAATTTTGTTTTACATTTGGTAAGCTCGATTTTAAATTTTTCTTTAAATTTTAGAAAATAGTATTATATTTTTAAACAAAATTTATGTATTCTTGCCATTTTGAGAGAATGTTCTTTTCATCTAAAAACTTTCTGTTCATGTTATTATTTTTCTTGGATAATAAATACCCACTTCGTTGTTTGTGAAATACTATATTCAACACTATGTATTTTGTTCCCAACAGTGCATTGTTGTGCTTGAATTTGTACAAAATGTTCCCTCTGGCATAAACTCCTTTCTTTCATACACTTCTTAATACATTTTTCTTCATGCATTTTTAGCCAATTTATTTTAATGGCAAATTAAGCTAGGAATTCTTACCATACATCGTGGTATATATACATTTTTTTCTAGAAAACTCTGAGTATTTGGTTCCCCTTTGTTGGCATCACTGAATATTTTATATCATTTGCTTGTGGCATGTGGCAGTTGCCAATTGCCGGTATTGTCAGAGCGTCAAAAAACGCGAAGAAAATAATGTTGAAAATAAATAAGTAAGGCAGCGTGACTGGGTAGGACAATGGCAGCCTGCCAGCAGCCGGAAATTCAGCCACATACGATATGACAGGATGTTCCAAGGCCTGGGCATGGGGGTTGTCAATTGTGGGGTGTGTGGGGGGGCTGATATGCGAAAGGGTGCCGCCAGGAGCAAAGGGTTGCTCTTGTACAAGGATTTAACGTACGACAACATCAACAATGAATGTAATTCAATATGCAAATGGGCTGCAGCAATTTTCTACTTTTTCATACAGTTTTCCGTGCACATTTAGCAGACAGGTTGAGAGAGAGAGAGCGAGAGTTTCCCATTTTCCAGCAGCAGCCTGCTGATTATGAAGAGTTGTGTTTTGCATCCATTTTGTGAAATGCAATCGCAAATTTTCTGCCGCTAACCAAAATAGAAATTTGATTCGCTAAGGCCATTGTCTGGTGATAGGTGTACATATTACAGGTAGAGAAATAATTAGGTAATAATAGTCATTAAATTCTAATATCTATATTTTCCTAAATCCTCTTTACCTCACTTTATTATTTCTAAAAATAAAATGTTCTACTTTAATCCCAGATTTCCCTTCGAATTTATATATTTATGTCAAGAGTAAACGATTTTTTACGAATACCACATTGTTTATTAAATATTTAATAATAAATAAAATAAAAACCCTTTAAATTTTAAAGCAGTAAGTTTTTCTCCCCATGCATAATGCCCGGACAATCGCCAACCTATCTCTGGACATGGCCTAATAATGTTGCCGTGCCAAGGTTGGACAAGATGACAGCCCACGGATTCAACTGTGACCCAATCGGGTTTGCGTTTGGCTCAAATGCATCTGGCATTGGCATCGGGCGTTCGTGTAGTAATTAATTAGACTCGCAGGCATTTTATATGAACAAAGTGCAATGCCGTTTCACTAATTGAACATGAACATGGCCACTGCCAGTGATGATGCTGATAATGATGGTGATGTGCACCATCCCCTCACCCCTCACCCCTTTCCACCCACCAACTCCATTCAGCCAGTCGTCGACAATGATGACGTCTAAGTGTAGGCTGACAGTACTCAAAATCTACAGAACATTCATCTGCATTCAGAGTGGAAAATGGGTTTTGCTGGGGGACTCTGCCTTGGAGCCAGGAGATCTTATACCAATCAGGGTGGCACCCCTCCTACACTCCTCCTAGTTTGCGGTCTGTGTGGGTGTGTGAAGAGGGTGTGGTGTGCAGTGTGTGTGGTTTCAGTCTGGGGTGCCTTTGGCAAATGCGTTCTGCACGAATATTTCCCCAAATTAAATAAGCACAAATCAAATACTTTGCAATTTCTGTCACTGCTCAGGGAGCTGTCTGAGTACTCCTATAAAGGTCAGCACTGAGACAAAAAGTGTGATAACAGTTGGAAAATAAATACAAATATACAAAAATATATAAATAATAGAAAGGAATATACAAAATTGTAATTTAAAATTTGGCCTTTCAGCAGGGAGGGACGAGACACTCTTTTATGCAAGATAACGATAAGTTACCTTCCCTCTGTTGTTTCAAAATAAACAATTTAAAAATGTAAACAAATTTGTATTATTGTCAACCAAATTAAACCTCTTTGTTTTCGTTTCAACTCGAAGTTCTTGTTATTATTATTTAAAGAAATTCAATCCGACTTTTATATAATCAATCAGTTAGGTGACTCGATCGGGAGTTGATGCCGAGTAATAAGTGCAACTTATTGTTTATTTATAAAGTGGAATATATAAGCATAATTTTCAATTATTAATATTTTTATATAAAATACAGCTTACCGTTGTAATATATTTTTCTAAAACAATAATAATGATGATTTGTGCATAATTTCTTTTTTAAAATCTACATCTAGATTTGAGACAAAATGAATTAATTTGAAATAAACCTATAGC
>JAEIIJ010014069.1:0-41890 GCA_018904815.1 Drosophila ogumai | reverse complement strand
CTATATATTTTTATGTTAGTTTTAGCTTTACAAGTTATCCTAACATCTAATAAAATAAAACATAACACATAACATAAAACATATAAAAATAATAAATAATAAATATTTTAGAAATTTTAAAGTTTGCCGAATAATGTACGCTCTATTTAATGAAAAATAAATAAGGGTTTTTAATTTTAGAAATAGTTATCTTGGTCTCAGAATAGCAATATTTTTTGGGTCTATCAGCGAAAACATGAAAGGAGATTGTGGATCATATGGTCTGGCGATTGCCCAGAGTCCATTAACACCATGCCGGAGTCCAGATTGTCGGGCGACTTGTTTATTGGCAAAAATTCAGGTAATAAGACGATTGCTCGATAAGGTTCAGGGTTGTCGGTAGTTTACCATATCCATATATGTGACGTACTCCTAGCACGAAGAATAACAAATTTTACGGCTTCAAAAATAGCCTTTGTTTTGGTATTTCATGATAAGCGAAATGACTATTGCCAAAAATAAAGTACGAGTGGTATCTTTGTCACCTTGATATTACGGTAATATTCCTCGAGTGCACCGGGATATTCGTACACTTTAAGTTATGTACATATATCATTATTTTTTTAATTTATCTATTTATTTGGTTTAGCGAAACCCATATTTCTAGTGGGCAACACCTTTTTTGGCCATAAACAGGTCGCGTGCCGCTCTGCGAACCATTTTCCCATTGGCGTTCACAGGGATGGAGTCCGTGAATTGGACCCCAGCGTGGAGATGATGGTGCACAGCAGTCAGTCGCCTAGCCACGTGATCCACGATATCCTGAGCACTTATGGTCGATCCCTTGCTTCTGACAACCAGGGCACCAGCATCGTCGTCCGTGAGCTTATTGGGAATGCCAACCACGCAAACCTCCTGCACCTCGTCGAGCTCTGATATCACGCTTTCGATTTCGCTCGGCCAGTAGTGGATGCTCTGGTACTTGAGGTTGTCCTTGCAGCGGTCCACTACATAGAGCATGTTCTGCTCGTCGAAGTATCCCAAGTCGCCGGTGTGGAACCAGCCCTCCGTGTCCTGTAGGCTCTCAGTCGCCTCGGGATTCCCGTAGTACCCATTCCACACTCGACCCGTAAGCGCATAGATCTCTCCCAGCTCGTTGTGTCCCAGATTCTCTCCGTTGTCGCCCACGATGCGAACTTTTACACCTGGATAAGGCCTTCCCACACTGTTGCCATTCTCAATACCGAACCCTAGTGCCACTTGACCCGCCTCTGTCATGGCAAAGGAGTGCACAAGCTCGGCATTGGGACAGAGCTTCTGGAATCGCTCCAGAGTGGATGTGGCGGTGAATCCCCCACCGAAAATCACGACGCGTAGCGAGGAGAAGGCTTCTGGGGTGGCATTCGGATGTGTAACCAGCACGTTGATATGCCGAGGCATTAAGGATAACACGTCGATCTTGTATTTCTTCAGAAGCCGCAAGAGGTTTTCAGGATTAAATGGCTCCGTGCTCATGATGCGGGTTAGCCCCAGTACTGCGTTGTGGGCGAAGGACAACAGTCCTGAGATCCAGTGCAGAGCGGTGAAGGCGAAATAGGTGGAGTTGCCATTCACGTTTCTAGTTGCTGTTGGAATCAGCCTGCAGTTGGCTATACAGACCGCCTTGGGCAGGCCAGTGGTTCCCGAGGAGCACAGGATGGCCACCGTCTGACCACCGCCTTCCTCCAGCGGTTCTGGCCTGGAAATATTATTTTCTATATAACAAATAAGACGGAATAGGTTTATGGTAATGCTTACCTGTAAGAATCTTCGGTTGAAGTGGGTTCCAATAATGACTCGATGCTCGGCACTCCTTCGCGGTGGTCGGTCAGTGTGAAGAACTCTGGCTGCCACCCAGAGGTTGCTGAATGGACTTTCTCATAGACATTTCCATCGCAGAATATTAGACCCGGTTTGGTAATGGATAACTCGTGTCTTACTGTGTCTGAAATTGAGTTTTAAATGAACTTAATCCTTTTATCCTTTCCCTACAGAACAAACCCTCGTCCAGCATTTGATGGGGTGAATGGAACGGGGTTCCGTTCATCATGCAGGCCACTCCCAAGGACATTAAGTACTTGGAGTTCTCGGCGGCTATTCCAATGACGTCCCTGTGGTTAAGACCGCGTTTCTTGAAGAACTGGGCAATACGAATGGCCCAGGTGAGCACTTGGCCAAAGGTTACTTCCTCTCCGGTGCTGTCCCATATCTTAAATAAGTGACATTAATTCGAAACACAGCTGGGTTAGCACTAGAACTCACTTGGCAGACGTTATTGGGCCAGTTTCTCATATTGTTGAATATGATTGCGCCCAAGGAAGCATCTTCCCTGAATATTGAATTCTCCGTCGGCCCACTCCAGATCCTGTCCTGCTTGCAGAAGGATACAGGTATTTGCGGCATGGCTTAAAGATCTGCTTTGGTATCTGCTCACCGTTGAAGTCCACAGCTAACTGAACTTAACTAAAAATAATTAATCTTCGAGGTAAACACACTGTTTATTGAGGTAATGTTTACTTTTTTAGGAATGTGAATGTAAAGCTCGGCGTAAGATACAGAAAGTGCGTCGCAAGGGATCATTAATTATAAATAACCACGTAGAAGAAGTTGTACAGGAAAAGGCACGTAAAGGCTTTTTGGCTCGATTAACGACTGTCCGCTTGACACTGAAATATTTTTGTCAATAAATGTGGAATATATGGTAACCTATTGGCTGCCAATGCAGCATTTATTTGTGGTTGCTGATCGTGCAACAATTCCGCATTGTTTTGTTGCTAGATAACATGGTGTCTGGGAACAGCAATACCCAAAACAATAAGTTTAGGAAATGGGTTTATAATGAAATGTAAATTAAGTCTGCGCCATTACCTTTCTTGTAAAATGTATAACACTGGTTAAATTAGGAAATGGAATAGCGTATGCAGACTTTAGGGCGCTACTGTATAGAGGTGAAGTGTGACCAGTCAGCATTATTAGGGAAACCTATGTGACTTGCAGGGTGAGTCAAGCTTTCAGTGATGCTATTTTTGGGTGCACTGATAACAATACTTATGAGCCAACTTTCATATAAATACCCACGGCGCTAGTCTGTTTGAACAGTCATTCACAAGCTGGTCAGACCTCTGTTGCCATCTAAAAAATGAGCTACAACGAGCAGACGAGGGTCTGGAGTGGTCCTCCACCGAGTCAGGTGTCCGTTTACAAGGAAGACACCTCCTTGGGGGCATTGATATTCAGCACCATGCGTAATTGGCCCAAGAAAGTCTGCCAAGTGAGTTCACCCAAAATAACTGTACTCTAACGGCTTTATTTATTTAAGTAACAATTTCAGATATCTGATAGCGACGGCGTCAGAGTCACAGCTGATCAGGCACTCACCTGGGCAATCCGGGTGGCACAGTTCCTCAGGACTCGGGGTCTAACTCATAAAGATGTTATTGGCATAGTCGGCGAAAACACCACCTACTTGATGCCCCTTGCCGTGGCCTGCCTCATGAATGGAACGCCGTTCCACACCCCACATCCCATGCTGGATGAAGGTTTCTATCCCGGAGCAATCGTAATTATATATTTTATGTACGCTTTCCTTCCGTGCAGACACCCTTAGGCATGTGTTATCTATAACCAAGCCTGGCCTCATATTTTGCGATGGAAATGTTTACCAGAAGGTCCATTCAGCTACCTCTGAGTGGCAGCCAGAGTTCTTCACACTGACCGATCACCTCGAAGGAGTGCCGAGCATCGAGACGCTCTTGGAACCCACTTCCACCGAAGACTCTTACCAGTAAGGAAGTGGTGTTACCTCTGTGATGGTATCTAACTGGGAATACTTCCAGGCCGGAACCGCTAAGGGAGGGAGGAGGTCAGACGGTGGCCATACTGTGCTCCTCGGGAACCACTGGCCTGCCCAAGGCGGTCTGTATTTCGAACAACAGCCTGTTGCCGATGTCCTTGTTCACCAGCGACATGATCGTGTTCACTCTGACCGCTCTGGACTGGCAATCTGGGCTGGTGGCCCTTATCGTGAGCACTATTGTGGGCGGCACCCGCATCATCACAAACAAACCCTTCACCCCAGAGTACGTTGCGGAGCTTGTGGAGAAACACGGGGTGAACTTCATCTACCTAGCGCCTCGTCACATGTCGGCGGTGTTCAATTCCACCGATGTCAATCCAGAAGCCTTCGCCTCCCTCAGAAAGGTCAGCTTTGGCGGGGGCCAGCTCTCCGGAAGCACGGCGCAAAGGTGCCAAGATATCTGCCGTAATGCGATCCTGCTCTCAATGTACGGGCTTACTGAGACGGGCACCGTGACGATTTGCGTGGGTCTGCAGCCAGGTAATCCCGGGGGAAGGCTACTGCCGGGACTGGCGGTGCGCATCGTGGACAAACAAGGCAGAAACCTGAAGCAGAACCAGGTGGGTGAGATACAGGTGCACACAGGACGAGTGTGGAAAGGGTACTTTGGGAATCCCGAGGCGACTGAGAGCATGCAGGATGCGGAGGGCTGGTTCCACACCGGCGACCTGGGATACTTCAACGAGCAAAACCTGCTCTACATAGTCGACCGCTGCAAGGAGATCCTCAAGTACCAAGCCGTCCACTTCTGGCCCAGTGAGATCGAGAACGTAATCCTGGAGCTCAACGAGGTTCAGGAGGTGTGTGTGATCGGCATTCCCAATGAACTGACGGACGACGATGCGGGTGCCCTGGTGGTCAGAAGAAAGGGTGCTATTATAAGTGCCCAGGAGATCGTGGACCATGTGGCCCAGCGGCTGCCTGGAGTGCACAAGCAGCTCCATGCCGGAGTCCAGTTCACCAACGAACTGCCTTCGAATCTGAATGGAAAGACTGTGCGCAGAGCGTCGCGCGACCTGTTTATTGCCAAAAGTACGCTTATAAGACTATAGTTCGATAAGACCATGTTAAGAAAGCCAGTAGATAGCCACAACCATACATGCCATTATGTGACGTACTTTTACCATTAGGAATTAATAAAATGAAAGAACAAATTATACTCAATATACTTCATTGATAAACGGAAAATATGGTTATCTCTGATGAAAACATCATAAATAAGCGTATGGATACCCTAATTGTACAGTGGTGGTGGTTGGTGGTCCCTTGTTGAGGCCCAAGGGGAGTGACTTTTGCTTTTTCCTTTGCTTAATTTAAAAATAAATATAAACACAACCTAACAAACCAAAGATAAGAATCGAAAAGGCGGAGCAAAATCCTTGGCCGAAATACGCAGCACGGGGAAGGCTTGAATTTGGTTCTTCTTCACAAGCCGAACCACGTTACCGGGGTCGAACGGATCTGTGCTCATAAGGCGAGTTGGCCCAGATGTCAAGGGACATCAGTTTCGATCAGTTCGCGATGATGGGTCAGTGTGAAGAACGCTGGGTGGGACCCAGATTTAAGACTCACTTGGCAGACGTTAATAGACCAGTACTTCATGTTGTTGAATATGATTGCTTCCAAGGAAGCATCTTCCTTGAATATGAATATGAATATCTCCAGATCCATTTATTTTCGCAGTGGAAACAGGTATTAGCTGCATGGTTCGAGGCTCTTTTTTAATATATTTGGTCAGCAGTAAAACCCACAGAGAACTGCCTCACATTGTCAAACATAATAACTCTTAGAGGTAATGGCTTAAAAGCTCCATTATAGTTTCGTTTTATCAAGAGATAAGAACATTATCGAATCTGAAAAGAAAATTTAGACTTTATTAGTTTATTGAAAGGCCGAATTGACCCAAATAAATTCAGTTAAAAGAATATGTCAGCATGTATATTATCTTCTATGGTTTGCCATTAAAAAACTGTCATCTTAAGCTGTTGTATTAGGCATTTTAAAACAAGTATATGATACCATTTTGAGGTATTTAGTTCATGTTGTTCATCAAAGACATTGTACACAAGAACAGCAGGCACAATTAACGAGGAATTGGAGTAACCCAACCAAGCCAAAGATGAATTCGCTTTCCCCATCTTTTCATACGTCTTTCCGTGTCCTCGGACCTTCCTATTCCTTATTCGGCAAACAGATGCAGCGGGAGAGGGGAATCCTTGCCAGTCGCCACCTTTGGCGACTCTCTTTTCCGGCAATGTATCACACTCTTTGGGCTGCTCCTGCTGCTGCCTTGGAGCAAAACAAATCAATAAACGACAACGAGAGTTATGTACCCAAGGCCTCGGCAGCCCCCTGCCCGAGTTCCCTTTCCCAGCTTCCTTAAAGCTTCAATTGGGAGCATCGGGCTTAAGCTACATCGCTCCTAAGCTAAGCCTGCATCCATCCATCAAGGCTCGAGTCCCCTCGGCCCATCGCCTTTTCCTCTTGCCAGCCGGATCCGCCACATCAATCGTGAATCGAGGTCTGCATATACACCTCGCCTTCCGCAGGCCCTTCCTTTCGATGTTCTTATTTGCACATAGCAAAAAAGAAAACCTTGAAAATTGATCGACAATACGTTTGGCTACATCTTGCTCGTGATTTGTATTATCAACAATTAGGATCCAAAAGATCTAAGATAGAGGTTATAAACCAAGAATATATAAACAAGTACTAATTCTTATTAGTATAGATCATATAACTAGGACACAATTTATGTCCTATATCAAATAAATATTAAAAGGATGGTCAGAATTCTAAATCGATTCAAATGCAACTTCCTGTATGGTGGAAATTACCAATTATTTTCACAGTAAATAGTTGATAAAATATTCCCTGTTTGATTTTCTCTCTGTGTGGGCCCCTCTTCTCGATGCTTCACTTGTTTTCCTGCTTTTGTGTACTGCGTTATTCTTATTTTTGGAGATGGAGTCCCTCTCCCTTCCCCACCCCCATCGCACTCCCCAACAGGCAGACATTCGTAATCTTCAGTTTCATTTGGATTCCCTGCCCCGGCGGCGGCCCCTCGATTTTCTTTGAGTACCCGGCATCCAGCCTACGTTGTTTGCCGTTGGGCAGGGGGTGGGCTTTCCTGGGGAGGCCGGTCGGTCGGTTGGTTTAACTAGATTTCCTCATTGTTGCTGCCAATATTTGCCCATTGCTGTTGATTCTCTTTGCAGTAGCAGTACCCGGGCTACACCTGTTCGTACCCGTGTGAGCGTGTGTGCTTGCTGGTAAGCTGTGCATTTCCACACCTCAATTTGCCTGTCGGCAGGTGGATTAACTGCAGAATGCATTCCGTATTTATTCTTTAATTCCCCGGCGAACACACGTACACGAGCACACGTTCTAATGCCGCTCGAACCTGGCACTTTTATAAAAATTAAAAGCAAATATTTCCGCACGCATACCGAACAAGTGGAGCATAAATATTTGTCTGAAAAATGAGCCATCCAATTTCTGTTCATAAATAAGACGAGAAAGCGAGAAATACTTAGGCAACTCGTGGGGGTCTCCTCCTCCAGGCCAGGTCGGATAGCTCCTGCTCAGACATTTTCGAAGATTAATTTGCAAACAATGTTCCATATACAATTCCGGATTGGCCGGGCACGCAATCTCCGGTTTTCGAGGATCTCTGACCGAGTTCGGGGCGATTCCGGTCCACGTTTCGCTCAGCTCGTTTTTGTTTACCCTCTTTTCTTTTCGTTTTTTGATATTAATTATATTTTAATTTATTTCAAGGAGAGGAGACTCAAGGAGACACATTTTTTGCGGTGTTTTCTTTTCATTTTCCCTTCACTTGGGCACTTCTGCATCTTGGGGAAAGTGCTGCCAGGGCATCTAACTGGTGTATACACAACAGAATTAACACATTCGTTGCGATTCGGAGGAGTCACTCCTTAACCCGCCCCCGCGCCGTAGCTTGGCCCAACTTCGCCCAACACAAACAATTGCAAGTTATTTGTGAAAATTTTATTGTAATTACAAAAGTTTTCCCATGTTGTTTCGCCACGCTTTTCCCCCTTCCGTGATACCTTGAATTATACACAAAATAGGTTTCCCTCCATCGCATCGGTATTCCTATTCCTATTCCAGCTACAGCCCCCAACTCTCAGCCTCAGCTCCTCCTCTCCACCTTCGCCTCCAGATTCCATTCGGCTTGGTTCAATTTCGTATTTGGGGCTCGGTTCGAAAACTCAATGTTTCAGCAAACTTTATCCACTTCATTATTTGCTCGTTTCCATTGCTGTGTTTCGCTGTTTCGCCTGTTTGCTCGCCAGTTTGCATTGTTGGCTCGTTTCGATTTTAATTGTATCTGCGTGCAGGGAGGCCCCCACCCCCTGCCAGGCGCCACCATCCCCCGGCCCCCTTGAGTACTTGCGAGTATATTAAATACCGGAAAGTTCTCAGGTCACCGAAGGGCAAGCGGTCGCGGAAAATCGCAGGTGGGGCGGGAACAACCGGAGCTGGGGCTGGGTTGGGGAACGTGCGTGAGCGTGGAAAACTCGAGTATTGTGCCTTAAAATCTGAAACTTGAACTTTCCTAAAACTTCTTTAAGTCGAGCTAAATCTATGCAATCTCACTTTTAATCTGCACTCTCCCCCAAACGATTAATTAAGCCGGAAATAGTCTTCGATTTACGGCTTATAAATGCTCAAGCTATCTGAATAATTTATGGCTGGCAACTCCCTACTGTTTGGCTTTTCTTACAATTAATTAATTTATATATGTTTAATTAATGCATTCGAGTTAACAAATTATACCAAAAGTGTTTCGTACTTTCCTTTGTAAAAATGAATGGCAATAATTTATATTTTAATATTGCTTTTAATAGAAACGATAAAGAAATTATATCGTTCTTACGAAATAAATTATTAAATTGCTCAGTTTATTATTTGTCCTTAGGCAGATAATGAATGCAGATTGTCAGAGTTGGAGAATAATATTCAATTCACTCGATAGAAAAAATAAAATCATATATACATTCTTTAAACAGGGTACACAACATTTCGGCAAAATCGTATCACTATAATATTTTTGTATATTTGTATAAATACCGAATAATTTTATTATCTGCAATCAAAACGAAAATGCAGATTACTTCATTTATATCCAAAAGCTTATGGTATAAAAGACTTAATTTTGCAAAAAGTTTCAGGAAGAGAACGTTGGTTCAGGATATTCTAAAAATTTTAAATTACATAATACATAAAATGGACACCAAGTGAACAAATTTGAAATTATCTTTTTAAACTCTTTTTAGAGTTTAACCCTTCTTTGCAAGGTCTACATTCTGCATATACCGCTTTATTAAATTATAAATTAACTCACAAAATAAGAAAAATATTAGAAAAATGCTGCTATAATTGAGTAACAAATAGCCAAAGTTGCTGCATCAATTTAAGAGACAAATCAAGTTTTCAAATTAATAAATAAACAATAATTAATAAAATTACAAAAAGTTTTTTCTAACAAACCTTTCTTTGCTGTGTGTAAATTAGACATAAATCACATTCAGTAATGATTTACTTTTAACTAAGGCTAAATTAAATAATTGGGCCTTTAAAAACCAAAAAAGACTTACAATGGATGACTATAAATTTATTTCTTTACGGATTGATTTTCGTAATTGAAATGACGCTTTAGTAAAAGACCTTCGTTTGTTGAGTTTTTGTAAGAAACTAATTTTATTCCGACATTTATTAAATAGGCTACAGAGCATTGCATCTTTGAGTACATGGCCTACGCAGAGGACTTTGTAAGTAAATAGCCCTGCCTGATCATGGTCTCCCACTAAGGGACTCATCACAATCCTTAACTAAGTTTCATGCACTTCGATTACATGTGCGAGGCTTCACCCATGTCTAGTTTCGACTACATATGTAAATTAAAATTTAAGTTTATGTAAATTTCATTCGTTTTTCGGAAAAGTAATTAACTGTAGGATACGCAGTGGTCGAGCAGTTGAAGGCTTCCGCATATGTGGGCAGCTTGAAAACCGGATTGTAGATACTTTCCGGTTCAGAAAATGTCGGGGTCGGAGCCGAGTATACGGGCCTCCAGTAGAACCCGGGAGCGATTAGGTTCTGGGCGATGTTTAGGAAAAAGAGCTGCTTCAGCGGCTTGCTGGAGAATTCCGGCTGCACTTGGCTAAATCCAGATCCCGGCGAAAAGTACGCATCGTGAACTATATTCACGAGAACCAGATGGAGTCCCCAGAAGTTAATCCAATCAACGCGGGTTCGCGAACGGCAGTTGGATCGGTCCCAATACATCTGCTTGTCGTCCAGTAAATCTATAAATTCCTTGTAGCGCTGGCAGTCGAAGGTGCTGTACGTGGGATATAGGGCTTTCAGCAATTGGCCCGCAATAATGTAGCCCAGCAGGCTCACCTATGAAGAAGAGAATGTATATGGAAAGCACACCTTGAAGACGTCGTGACTCTGAGTCGAAAAGAACGGCTCCACCAGAAGGTCGTAGGGAATGAAGATAGTGCGTCCTACTCCGAATTCAATCGTGTATCCCGGAAGAGTCTTGAAAGGCAATACTTTATCATATTTATCCAGGAAAAGGTCTTCGGACTTCTCCAGCAGATCCATGGCCTTTAATTGCATAGTCGCAAAGTCGTCGGCGATGTCGAAATCGCAGGCTAGTAATGTAAGTGGTTGATAGGTTCAAGCGATTCGCCTCCAACCTCTGGCTGAACTGCTTCCTGATCGCCTCGAACACTCGCTGGACCTGGGACTCGAGCTCATGGGTTTCGCCCAAAATGCCTTTTATACAGCTGTTCGCAAGCGGCCTTCATGGAAGTCCTCACGGCCACGGCGCACTGGTACTTAGGGGTGTCCTGGTATGACGTCATAAATTCTCCGAAGCGTCCCATCAGGTAGTTGGCCACCGTCTCCTGGTCGTAGGAATTCAGCATGTGGTTCAGCGCTTCCAGGTAGGCGACGTCCGCTTGGATCAGAGTCTTCGGATTGAAATTCCGATTATGGGCGACCTTAAAGTATTCCATGAGGCTTATTCCATGCACTGTTTTCAGTTCCTGAAGGCTCAGACGTTTGGTCATGCTGTTAGTTGAAATAGTTATATTATCTATTTCCGCTTTCAGTTGATTTACGCTCTCGACTGGGACTCCCAAGGCTCTGAACTTGTCTGTATCACTATCTCTTATGTCAGCTCTATGGATCACATACACGTAGCTCCGGTTATCTTCGCTATCCACCCTAAGACTCACATGGAACAGGACATTTCGCAGGCCATGGCGGTTCTATCGGGCCATGGTCGCCAGCCATCGGAATACTTGTGGAAGCCCTCGCAGGGACTCACTGACTCGTCCATGGTGCGCAGCATGCGGTCCATGATCCGTTCGTTTTGACTGTTGAAAACTCCCTTTCTCTCGGTCCAAGCGGCCTCAGTGGCCAGCGCCATAAGGCACCCGATGCCGAGCCAGCCGATTGTCGTTCCTCTTCGATCCATCTCCGCCGAAAAACTGACGAGATAGTTGGGCAGTCGAAATAAGCTCGGTCGTTGACTTGGAGATCTGATAAGATTGAGGCCAGCATGGGCTTAGAAAGAACTTCCGAACTTGATAGCCCATCCAGTCTCTGGCAATCCTTATCAGCTAAGCTCCCCAAATGCTTGCCATATCAGAAGCCCAAAAACCTAAACCCAGCTAACATATATAACTTTAAAAATTAGCTTTTCGAGCTATAGGGAACAAGGGCTCCGAGGCCTAACCCCCATGAATAGTCCGAAATGCTAAATATGGACACCGTTTTATTGATCCTGCCAGCTTCTATCAGTCATAGTAAAAATTTCCGCACAGCCGCTTGCCCATCATCCGGCCCCTGCAGGGCGACTTCGCTGGCACCGTGTATTTCTTTTGAAGCTCAACCTGATGCTGGATCTGCTCCTGATTGTAGCTCTGCTCCAGCTGGCGCATCTCCTGCTGGCGCTGCTGCTGGCGAAGCATGCGCATATATTGATCGTGGTACTCCGGCTGCGTATAGAGCTGCTCCCGGCGCATCTGCATATAGCGGGAGTAGGGATAGCCCATGCCCAGGATCTTGGTGGGTCGACTACACAGAGGCACTCCGTACGACTTCTTAGATCGCCCCTTCATCCGGAGCCGTGGCGCTGGCTCACAGTTCGAGTCCACCGGCTGCTCCGCTCCACCTGTATTCGGTCGGCTGGCGTCCACGACCAGGATGCTGCGGGGTCGTCTGCTGTAACACCGGCGTTGTGCCTGGGGTTTTGGCGTTCTGCAGACCAGAGATGGAGTCTTCTTCGAGGAGACTTCGGGCTTCGGTGACTTTCGTACAGTTACTGTCGATGCCTTGGAAGCTCTCTTGGTCGGCTTCTGGATTCTGCGACGCCTTCGGTGGACTTCTGTTGGTGGCTTCCTGTTGACTTGTGATGGCAAGGTCTTGGGCTGCCAAAGAGGAGCTCGGGGCTTTTGCGGCTTCTCCGGCTGCTCGGTGCTCTCCAGCTGTACCTGTACCTTCTTCGCCCGCAGCTTCTCATGATACTTCATGGCCGATGCCTTGGCTCTCTCCGCTCGCACAGCCGTCTTGGTCAGTTCTACCATGGCCGGCTTGGCCCAGATCTTTCTCTCTACCTTCTTCGGCAGGGAGACGCTGCTCTTCTTCGCAGACGGCTGCGCGTGGCGGTTGGGATCCCTGGCCAGCTGCCAGTCGCTGTTTAGGGGCCATTCTCCATGCTCCATTGCCTGAACCGAAGTGCTGGCGGCCACGACGGTTTGCTTGGGACAAAAGTACTTCCGCAGGGCGTGGCTGGAATCCAAGTTGCAGGACCAGTTCCTGGCGGATCTCGAATGGGTCATCGCGGCTGTATTGACACTTAATTTGGTTGAGTTGGGAAAGAGCCAAATGGATTCGATTGATTTCAAAATTTGTATAAGCTAAGTAAATGAATGTAAGGAAATTAGAAAGGATGTATGACATGTGAAGTGAAAATCGAGGAATATGTGATCGGGTCCCCCGGAAAAGTCACACCCACATTTATTGGCCTGAACTCTGGCCCCTGACTGCCGAGCCCAGAGCCGTGAGCTCTGACCCCTGTTGTGTTTTTCATCCGCATCCCTTCCACAGATGGACAGACAGTAAATCGGTTCGTGGCATTAATGCAAATAAGTGGAAACACAAATATTTTCAACGTTTTTGTGGTAACAACAACTACGCACAGAGGGGGAGGGAGGGAGGAACGGGAAACCTTTTTTTGGGACAGCCGACAGCCGACAGCCGACAGCGGGTCGATGGATCATTTCCGCTCTCCTGGCTCGTGTCCCTGCTCAGGGGTCCCTTTTCCGCAGCCCGTATTCCGTATTCCGTATTCCGGCGTATCCGTAGTTGTGTGCCCGTTTCCTGTCGGCGCACGCAGTTAAATATTGAAATTTATATTTAAAATATTTCAAATATACAGTTAAATGGCGAGTTCCCCCCGCTTTTTGCCGCTCTTTGGCGCTGCCCTCGCATTTTTCACTTTAGTTTATGTGGAGCATGTTTAATTTATGAGAATTGCCGGTCCCAGGCCCAATCTCTTCCCCCAAATCGGCATTGGACACGGCCACGGCCTCCGCATCGGCATTGGCATCGTAATCGCAATCGCTCAGAGCCGCCGTATGCCAATGAATATGAAAAATCAATTTGAAGTTTTGTCGGTCCCCGCCACCGACCCCGAAGGTCAAACGGTGGTGTGCCGGGCCTTAAATCGCCCGAAAACGAAACGTGGCGAATTGGTATCGGAGAGGTTGCCATCTTGGTCCTTTAACCCCACAAAATAAGGGGCTACAGACTTGGGACTAATTCGATTGTTACATTTCGCATTAATTTCCTGCAAAAGAACAAACATTTGTGACGATTTCTCGGAGAGGGTCAGTGTCTATCTCATCCGGTTGTTGTCCTTTCCTCCCCTTGGATTCACCCTCGATTTCCAATTAGCAACAGAAATCACCTTTTCTTTCGTCCCTCGCTCCTGTGTTTCTTGCCGTGTTAATTGAGGATTTGCACTTGCCACGATTTTATGTTCATTGAGTTTCGGGCAGAGGCTGTGTGGGAGAACTTTAATTTCGTGCAAACGCAAATTCTTTTCGCCCGGCCAAACTTCTTCGATGGCGCAATAAATGGACGGCTAAGGAGGCAGTCAAGGACTCGGACACGCGCAGGATAATTGTAATGCCTGCGCACTTCGCCCTGCCCCTTGGCTCTGGTCTGCGAAAATCTGCAAGCAGGATGGGGAGAGGAGAGGGAGCTCGGTAGGAGCAACCCGAGATTTTGGACAAGTTTTATGGATGGCGGGGATTGCATTTCCTGTTTGGCAGGCAACAATGCAGGAAACCGGAAGCGGGAGAGCCAAGATGCCGGCTCGGGGTGAATTCCACGGATCCGCGAATCCAAGAATCCCAGAATCCACGAATCCACTTAGCGGCGCATAAATTTCGCTCGGTACATAAAGTACAAGTGTACAAACAAAAGGACTTTTGGCGCACGGCATTAAAAACATAAAGCAACCGCATCGAGGACCAAGACCAGGACTCGGCCCTGGATGATCCGGGTCACATAAACAGCGGCGAGTGAATAAAATCGCAACCGCGTGCAAGATGGCGAGCTGGAGAGCTGGAGATGGAGATGGAGATGGAGATGGAGATGGAGAAGGCGCAATCCCGGGCCAAGTCAGGCCTGGGCCGGGGACACCGCATTGCTATTTACAAAATGTCCTCGAAGCGGCCAAGAGGAGCGACGGAGTGAATCATAAAGAGTCCTTGGTGCTGAGTCTGGAGCTGAAGCTGAAGCCGAGCCGGAGCCCAAACCGAGGCCGAGGCTGGAGCTGGCAAGGGAAATGCACGTAAAATAATAAACAAGGCTTTGCAAACAATAAATGTGGCACCCACTCGCCCCCTGCCCTCGGCCCGCTCCTGCGGCACATCTCTATTCTTACCACATCTGGCAGCTGCAATGCTACGAGTTGTTAGCGACGCTGGCGACGAGATTTCTGCCCGTCCATTGTTAGACCCCGCCTCCGTCTCCTGGTGCTCCTCCTCTGCCGCTGCGATAAATGCGAAATGCTTGTAACTGCAATGCAAATGTAATGTGCAAAGGACATTTTACTCGGCTGCAGTTGCTCATCCCGCCTCCTCCTGCTCCTTCTCCTCCCTCAGGCAGTAAATATTCGCCCGGAGCGGGTTCAGGGGTGATGGTGTTAGGGCCAGGTCAGGAGTGGCCGGCAGAGAGGTCAGTCTCTGACGAGTGGCCACGCCACCCATCCAAGTGGCAACGCACGGCAGACGCCGCTGGCGACGTCCTTATTAATTGCAACAATAACCGGGGCGACACTGTCCCGCCACCTGAAGAAATCGGGGACAGCCAGGTGAATATGACCAGGAAGAAAATACCTGATTGACTGGCCACAAGATGTAACAATTTTAACCATAATCGAAGATTACACCAAATCAACTTGCAAGACAATGCCGAGGATATACTCTTCTTTTCTCTCACTGCACTTGGAGCCGGTTGGAGCAGGAGGTTCGGTAATGGGGCCAGCCAGCACCGTAAGTCTTTCAGCTTTTTGCCAGCAAATTTATGGCTCGGACCTGCAGCTTTTTGTGCGACCAGCGACCATCCCGGCACCGGAAGCGGCACTTAGCTCTTGGCACTCTGCGCCGCTCCCCCTGCCATTATGTGCACCTCCAGTGTTCATCATCCGCCGGTGGGCAGGGTGGAGGCTGCCACTGCATCCAGTCCACTCCAGCTCCAGCGGAATACACTCACTGATAAGTAATTGAGGGGGCTTCCATTTTTTTTCGGGGCCGCGGGCCTCGAGTGGGCGGAATTTGGGGCAAAAGTTTGGAGCTGCCTGCGGCAGTAAAAACAATTCGTATATCAAAATTTCAATGCTCTTTCTTACCCCGTGTCTAGTTTTTATGGCGAAAGGCCGCGCAAAACATTTAAAAGCAATAAAGAGCGATGCAAATGTTATCGGTAGAAGCTCGCGGTGCTGCCGAGGCAGCAGGAGAAATTACCAAATGCGAATGGCGAACAGATTCCCATCCTTGGCCCCGGCGCAGGTATTCAAATTAGAGAGATCTCGCTCAGGAGTGAAATGAGGCAAATGCTGTTGGCCCTGGTGGCCGTAAAAAGTGCCGACGAGGACCATAAAAACCCAGCCAATTGGGGGGGAGTGGAGGAGTGAGGCTGCAGGTGAGGTGAGGTTAGGCGTCCCCGGGAAGGGCCAAAAGTGCCGGGCCGTGATTTCGGCGTTTTTTTCCGGTGTCGTTTTACCCGTGCAAATAAAATGAAAATGTACTCGCTGCGAGTTTCGTAGAAAAAGTTTATTTTAATGAAATTCGCACCGACATTTGACGGTGGTCCTGCTCGGGGGGTTGAGGTTGAGTTTTCAGCCGGAAGTTTTTGGAGTTGGGTCTCATGTTTGATTGCTGGCCCCGCAAATGGGAGGCGTCGTGGCCAAAGGGATACGCAATCGCGGGTTAACTCTTGCCGGCCCCGGCGAAGTCAGCAATTGTCTTAACATTTATTCAATTTGACTACCTAGGAGATCGTAAAGTTTATTTGCTCCCGCTGCCTGTGAAGTTTTCCTCAGCCATTTGCCATATTCCCTCTCACTCCCTTTTTTTAGCGGCCATAAATCTGCGACACAAAGGCAAAAGCAACCACCGCAAACACGGCCAACATTTTCGGGGTGGGAAGTTTGAGTTAAACATTTTTAAAAGCCATAAATTTATTGTTCTTGTTGGTGCGGTGCAGTCAAGTTGAAAAACGCACAAGTAGGTCGTCGTCGATGTGGATGTTGTTGTTGTTTGGCTGTTGTTCGTGCTGCTCAGTCGCTTATTTAATTCGATTTGTAAGCTAATTCCTGAAATATTATCTGGAAATGCTCAAGATGTAGGCAAAGATATCGCATTGAAATTAATACATTGCCGGAAATGAGTGGCTGAAACTTCCCGAGTAACTTCTAAGCCAGATGAGCAATAGAACTGACTGTACTTTAAAGTATTTATGCTATTGATTGGGTGAGTTACCCGACCTTTCAGTAATTGTAAGTAGACATAAGGCCTTCTTTATTTGAAACCTGCTTTCCTTCTCTTATTAAACTCCTCTTCAGCGCTGGAAAAGTTACCTCGGTATAAAAGTTTTACTCATTGGCCAAAGTGGAGGCTAAATAATTTAATTATAGAAATGCAGAGATGGTGTCGGATGACTCTGACAGTTTCCTGCATTAACTATGCAGGGTAGAGGCAACAGCCTTGAGACTTATTTTTAATTACACTTTCACTTCGCTGGACCGAAGGAGAAATCTCCGAGAGCCGAGGCCGGAAATCAATAAATATGTTCGGCCAGACTCAGCATAAAACATTTGCCTCATAACATTATCTTCGGCGTCTGTGTCTCTCTCTCCCTTTTTTCGGAAGGGATTTTTCGCTTGTAGAGGAAATGTGCATCTTGCCTCGGTGCCGGGCCCTAGTCCTTGTCCTTCCGCTTTTGTTTCTCTTTTCACTAAAACAAAAACATCGGAAAATAACAAAATACAAAAAAAGGACAGCCGGAGGCGTAAGCTACTTGAAAGTTTAGAGGAAGGAACGGAGGAGCTGGCAGTTACTGCCTTTTTTCGAAGCACTCATTCATTCATTCGTAAAGGCTTTAGCAGTAAAATAAACGCGCATTGATGCGGAAAATGTGCTACGCACGACGGTGATGCCTCAGCCTTGAGTACGCCCCCTGCCCACTCAGCTAACGCCCACCCCGAAAGAGGAGGCAGTTCTTCCTTCCAGGTGGGGTGGGTGAGCTGGCTTGATGGCATGCCAAACTCAGAAGCGATACATTTCCTTTGTGTTATTTTTTGGAAACTTTTAAAGTTGCACTTGAGTGCCTAAGCTGACGCCGGAACGGGGTGAGTGTCGCCGGCAGGTAAGGAGTACTTACAGTAGTTACCCGGGGTGGCAGAGGTGTCGGAGCCAAGGCCACTTCATCATTCGGGCGTAAATCTTTCCTCCCACTAGGCAAATACACGTAAATCTTGTTCAGGACTCGCAAGGTGACCACCACCACCCCGGTTGTGTTTCATATTTATGTGCATCTTCGGCGTCCAGGCAAGCGGAGCAGGCGAAAGCCATGAAATTCAATAATCCTGCCTCACTTACTCCACATCATTGGCCTTACGCTTTGCCACTTTTGTTATTTAGGGTCAAGCTTGCAGGTCAAATTTGCAAGTCTCAATGCGAGCTGGCCAAGGGAAAATCTAGAAATGATTATAAAGCATTAAAGACAATAAGTCAATATAATATTAAACAGAAAACCTTATTTATTATCAGAGTTTTTTCTTCAGAAAACTTTTTTAGGAAGTTTACGTTGCAGACAAAACCCCTTTTAATTGATTTAAAATTTACCCATTTTGAGGTAAATATGCTCCAGCCAAGATCCGCCCTTGGCCAACTTACATCTTGCAAAGTTAAAGCGAGAGTAAACGCACCTTCAATTAGACCGAACGCCAGGCCCTTCAGCTTTGGGTTAATTCAATTCGGCACGATTTCGGGGCCTTGGCAGATGATTCCTGCTAATTGCCGGCAGAGTGGGAGGCCTAAGTGGCTCCCTGACCAGCTGGGGAGACAAAACAGATCATAAATAATATATATATACGGGTATGTACGCCCAGCACATATGCATTAGGGCGTGGCCGAGACTCGGATTCGGAGGATAGGAGGACGGGCTGTGAAACTTCTGCCCGAGTTGCGATGGAAATAATTGATTAGCATCGAACGTGATTGTTAACTTTTTGCATATGTAATTTCGATTAGGCCCCGGCCGCCACCACATCTGCCACACTCTTTTCGCCAGCCACTCCCCATTCTCCTGCTCGCCTCCCTCCATTCCTCCTGTTGGCATGCCAAGTGTGTGCAACAGTGCGTATGGGTAATGTGTGGGGCTTTGTCTGAGTTACGGGTTGTGGTGGTGGTGCTGCTGCCTAAGCAACATTTGCTCCACTCTTTGCCCCTAAATGGGGTTGGGATGGGGGTGTGTGTGTGTGAGTGTGAGTGAGTGCTCTCTGTTACCATCACAATGCAAATTTACAGTTACATGCTTCGATTGGCAATTTAATAAGGTAACTTTTTCACACACAGAACCATGGGGCATGGGCCAGGGGAGCCGGCGGCAACCCTTTTACACGAACGACAGAGACACACAGAGGTTGGGCTGTTCGAAAAGGGACTGGTCACAGAGAGAGAAATAAGTATATGGTCGGGTACAGATTTTTATTTTAATATAATAACATCCGCGAGAGATTATGTTTTTATGTTTTTATGAACTGACTCCCAGGTATAAAGTAATTTTGCATGTTTCAGCCCATCTCTTGGGCTGCTTTCTTAAAAGTATGAATTACATTCGACTTACTATTTCTTTCGGTGCAAGAGATGGACACAGGGGTGGCAAAGGGGCGAGGCGGGAGACGCGTTCACACAGAAACTGACGTGCTTTACATATTTAATGTTTAACTGTAAATTAGGTTAAAATGTGTGTGCAAAGCGGAGTTTTCTTTTTTCTTTCTCATCCAGCTGCAGTGCTAAATGAGGATTTCCAGCGTGGAAAACTTCAGCATACATCACAGGACGAGCATGAGGACCCAGAACCCGTTCTCAGTGTCCGCCTGTCCTTTTGCGGCTTTAAGTGTTTGCCTTCCATTTGAGTCTGAGGCGCTCAATCCCCAAGCCCTCTAATGCTGTCCACAACCCGCTTTTCTTTCTCCCCCACCCCCGGAAAAGCCCCGATTTGCTGTCCTGGATGACGTCAATTTGACCTTCTGTGTCCATGTCCCAGTCCCATTTCCATTTCCTTTCCTGGACCCTTGCTCAGTTCAATCCACAGTTGACGCTCCGTGTGCAGCGGCTTAGGGACCAGGGAGGGGCTGGGCATGAATATGGATGCGGCGGCGGTGGGCGTGGCCGCTTAGCTGGGAAAACTGTTCACGCATTAATTAACAATTTATGACTGTGTCCGTTGGCGGAGGAGCGGTAGCTGCGATATGAGTGACTCGGCAGGGGCTGATGGTTGGCCTGCGTTTGAGTGCATTTGCAATCGCATTAAAAATAATTTCATTTGCCGGAGGCAGTGCAGTTACTAACGTTAATGAAGGGGCTTTATTGGTCGTTACATGTGCTTTGATATAGGAAGTTATCGCAGAATTGACGAGGCCCACCCATGGTTTCTCTTTATATTTTATTATATGAAATGTTTGGCGAAATTGCTTGTCTTACGCTTGGGTCATAAAATTAAACAGATTTTATGTTTAAATTTGTATATTTTTATTAGCACTTGCTCAATATGTACACACACAGAGTAAGCGAGTGGGCCGACTATGGAATACCCAACAAGGCGTCTAAGAAAACCGTTGCCTATTATCAGGCGGCGTTCTTTAAACTGCATTCTAATCAGAAAGAAAAATAAATGAAACTAATACTGCTTTAGAACCACTATTTGTGAAGTAAATAGACAGGATTGTTCTGGTTGTATTATAAATAATATTGTTAGACCCTTGAAAAATATACCCCAAAGGTACCCTATCATGAAAACCGTGTACTGCAAACAACAATACCCTCCATAGGACTACGAATATTTGGAATTGTTTTCCCGCTACGACATGAAAGACGGCAGAAGAAGAGAAATTCTTCATTTTGCTTCTCAATACGAGATATTTATAGACTTTAAGGATAAGCCGAGGCAGGAACATGAAAATGCATTTACATAACACTGGTCGGAGGCTGTGGGGAGCGATGTCCTGTTTGCCCGCCCACCCTTCCTCCGTGTATATACGTATATATCTGGACAAAACAGAAGGCAGAAGATGGCGCAAGTAGCAGGAAAATGTAATCCCAGCCAAGCGGAGCAAACTTCCGGCAAACGTTGGAAGCGGACGCTTCAATGTATTGGATACGGGAAATGGCAACAATTGGCAACAGTGCAGTGGCGAGATGATGAGCGCCGAAGAGGAGGAGCATTTTGGGGGCAGGGAAAAGGAGGAAAAGTGAAGAATCGAAGAATTGGGTAGTCGGAGAATCGGGACTTTGCACTGCACATAGGGGGCGTGGCTTCTGCCAAGATGTGCTGCCTTAAAATCTTAAGCAGCATAATCGCTGAACTAGAACGAGCAGCAGGCAAAGATGAGCAGGAGCAGAAGGAGGAGCGCCCAGGAACGTTGACAACAGATTTCGGACATTCCCTTTCCCTGGTCCAGGACTTAAGCCAGTCTGGATATTGTCTGCTTATTCCAGGAGCCACTGGAGCGAACTCAAAGTCCGAAAACACATAGTGCAATAATTTGGCATTATAACGCAAGATCGAGCAAATTTGCTGAACAAATTGTGAAATAATATACTGAAGATAATGCAAGATGCATATTTATGAGGGAGCTTAAATTTCGTGAAGATATGCAATTGTGTTGTAATATTGAGCGAATATTAAGTGCAAGAAAGTGAAAGACAGTTAATTCTATGTCATTATAGGAGACTCCTCGACATTCTAACGAAAAAGAATCGATTTAAATATTTAATTTAGAAAGTATTTGTAATCATAAACAGACAAATAAAGTGATTTGGTAACAATAATTATGATTACTATTAAAACCTTATTATTGCCAGAGTTTTCCCACTTACATATAATAATATTGATTCTTAAATAAATATGTATTATTATATGTAAATGGGAAAACTCTGTGAATAATAAGGTTT
Source organism: Drosophila ogumai (assembly GCA_018904815.1). NCBI lineage: Eukaryota > Metazoa > Arthropoda > Insecta > Diptera > Drosophilidae > Drosophila > Drosophila ogumai. Next base: position 20,221 of record JAEIIJ010014069.1, on the reverse strand, counting down.
TAATAGTAATTATTAATCATTACTGCAGCGATCCAATGTGAAATATATGTATATTTTTATGAAACTAACTTTATTTTTTCAACAATGTTAAACCAACAAATTTGACGAGGAGGAAGCACTGTGTTGTGGTGGTGATTCGGTTGATCTAAAACACACAACGCGTCCGGTTGTTACTCCCTTCGCATGGTGTCTGGGTAAAGCCCCAACCTACGGGCCTTCCATTTTTCAGCCTTTGGGGCTTGGGTTCTAATAGAATTTGCATTTTTTGTTAGCGTCTCTTTTTCCAAAGTTTTTAGCGTGTTTTTTAATTGAATAACTGCAATACAGGGCCGCTGGCGGATACGAACTTTGTTTGGGAATACATACAGATATTATATCCTGGCATATATACATATATGTTTTCGTCCAGCAGTTGATTTATTGGATTTCAGTTAATTCTTGGAAACTAAACCGGTCGAATTGGCCAGTTTTAATGGTATTCGAAAGTTAACTGGGGTGTAATTAACCAGCTTATTGGTTGGAAAAGGCGTTTACTTACCTATTTAATGTTTCCCTTTTAAATAAAAACTACTAAAGCATTTTAGGGTTAAAAAAAAAACAATTTCCATACATTTCGCACTGCTCTTTGGTTAAAAAATTTACCAAAAAAAGAAAGACGTACATAAATTATCTTAAGGGGTACATTTTTAATAAGCTCCCCTTTGTTTCCACAATCTCCGTCTTAGGGAGTATCTAATATTCATTGATTTAACTTGTTCGTTCGCCCTCGATTCGAATTCCTTTGCACACTCTAGTCAAATACTCGTACATAAACCTAATTTATATTGAAATTACCAAAGTTCTGATCGACGTTATGGCCAAAACACTAAAACGGGCGCGCACACACCTCGCTCACCACCGAGCCCGAGCCAGGCGGAGCAAGTGTGTCGGAGTTTAAAGAAGCCAATAAATTATTAATAGCCTCGGCATTGATTGGAAAACTTTTCAAATATGTTGCCACTTTTCTACACGAATAATTTGCGAGCATTTTCCAAAAAACACACACTACAGCCAGCACTAACACTCACGTCCACACACTATTTTAGCGAAGGACATTTGCTGGCATGGTGAGGGAAAACCAATCAGTCGGTTTATTATTAAATTCAAGTTTCTGCTTGGGTTTTCCAGCTTATTTGGTTTCTCCATCCTCAGCCCCAGCCCCGGCCCCAGCCACAGCCCCAGCCGTGGCCATATGGAATGCTGTAAATATTTATTTGTTTATCCTGTTTGTTGTGTGTGGTGGAATTTATTTCTATCCCATATACATATATGGCGCACAACGCATGATTTCATATCCCAGACAATTTCGATTCCGATTGCAGTCGCCCGCTTCTCGTCCTGCGGATTTAATTTGTTGACTTTTGCTGCTTTTTCTTCGTTGCGGTCTCCCTGCTGCCATAAACTGTAATTTATTTTCTGCAACTGCAGCTCTCCAGCTCGCCTCAGTCCCGCTTTAATTCGGTGTGGTAATTAGAAGAACCCACACAGGTGTAGCCTGGCCCGGCATTGTTTGGCCATAAATATTGCACATACGCCGCATGGTCCGTGCCGGGCTTAGACATCGTACAGTGCTCTGCTCCTGGATTTATCTTGGACCGGGAAGCCTGCTCAAAGTGTTGTCACACCCACAGTAGAAATGATTAAACACGGGTTAAGTCCCGGCCCTCTGCTTATGCAGTTTAGCTTTGAAGTGTTTTCATAGCCAAATTTCTGCAGTTGTCGTCTGGACGGCCCAAAGTTTCACGGAACGCCTCGGGTTGAGTTGAGTTTCTGTAAAAGTGCAACAAATTGCATACGAAATTGTCGGCAATTTGCATTCAAGTTTCTTTTCTGTTCCTCCGCTTCCATGCCGTGTCTCGCCCATTTATCGTCCTTTGGCTTTGGCTTGTCTTAACCTTTTCTTTGGTGCTCCTCGCCCCATCCCTCCTTGCCCCGTCTCGGCGTATTGACGGAGTCGGGATGCATACGAATTTATGTCCCCGAGCCAGGACTCCTCGTCCCCTGCGGCTGGAAGGGCGATGGGACGGTGCGCCACACCCCTATCTGCGTCATATGTCACCTGTCAAGTTGCGTTTTCCTATCCTGTACACGGCTGATACACCGGAAAATCGGTTTACGGAAATTTAAACGTTTAAACTGCCACGTAAAGGGTCTGGGAATTTTGGTGAAACAAAAAGGATAACTCTTTATATTCAGTATTGTTCTAGATGGAAAGAAGGAGGAAAAATGTGTAGCGGAAGAAAAAGTCCAAAATCAACAAATATGTCCATTCGAAAGCATATGGTATATCTTAATTTTGAATGTATCGAAATTTTAAATATCGCAAGCTATCGTATTCCGGCAATATGTAATTGAATGCCAATATAATGTATCAACAGAAAAATCGCATTTATTATCATGTCGAAATATCGTAAAGCTAAATAAATCGAATTTCAAACTGAATGTTCCAATAGGAATGTATATAACAAAACGTGTTTAATTTGATATCGAAAATATAGTAGGTTAGCATTAGGTAATCGATAAATTATCTATAGCAATACAGTTAAGAAATCAACATTATCGGGAATTCCATTTCAGAGACGAAAATAGGTCAGCTTAGAAAGTTTATTTATCGCATATATATCGCAAACTTTAAATATTGAAAGTATCGTTAAAGTATTGATATATCGATATTTCTTACTACCCGTAATGTTCAACATCATAGAGTTTGAGGTAAATGTGAAATAAATCGAATATTATTAAAAATAATGCGAAATACATAAAAAAATGTTATCGTTTTTATCAGCCTTGCCGCTTAAGTTTTTGCCTCAAGTCATCAAAGGTTTTCAAGCGAGGGTTATTTGCACAACAAATAACTTTATCCAGAGTGTAACGAAATAGAATTTGGCGTGTGGCCTTGGGCCTGCTACACCTGTGACAGGCCTCCCTCTTCCCGAAAACAGATGTGACATTTGGGCTAGCAATTTGCCATATGCCATCCCCATTGCCATGTCTCGTGACCCGGGCGCCAGGCTCGGTGGCGTAGTTAATTATTCGGCCATTTTAGTCCATTATCTGGACTTCGGATCGAATCGCTGGCCACTGCGGCGGAGTCTATCGAAACGCAATTAGCGAGTGTCGTCCGCCAATTCCGTATACAGATCGCTCCGTGTCCATGTCCTCGTCCACGTCCGCGTCCACGTTCACGTCACACCGTGATGTATGGACATCACGTGCTCCATTCGGCGGCAATAACAGAATTTACACAATGGCAGCAAAGCGCAAATTAGCCAAAGCCTAATTGTTCGACGGGGAAATGATCAATAGTTTTTATCGCCGACTGGCAAGAGCATTCTATTTAATTTGCGCAAAAGCGATGCCATTTTTTGCAGCATATGGAAAATTGAAATTGTTTTTGCTGCCGCTGCGTGTGATGCATATAAATCTTGTTTGACCACTGGGCTAACAAGCAGTGCTGCTTACATCATATTTGGGAAAGGAAAAACCTGACAAATTGTCCGGAATAAATGCGGAAAATGTAATAGACATTTTACAAATAATGGGAAAGGTGTAGACTAAGCTGATGCTTTTTGATAAGTGAACCAAATTGAACCAGATATTATACATTTAATTCGGCTTGTGCCCGAAAGAGGTAACTTCATAATAGAAAATATTTTAATAAATAAATAAAAGCCGAAAACGATATTAAATACGACAGAATATATGTATTAAAACCCCATTTTATTGGCTAAAAATATTTGAAACGAGATTAGCATGAAAATTGTTATTTCCTCGAAACAAATTGAATGGAAAATATGCCCTAATCCTTTCCTTCCCCTCCCGCTAAGGGGCCAGTTGTGTCTGGAAAAAGGATAACTTCGCAGAGCTGTTGACAAGGCCAAAACCCAGTTCCTGGTGTCGGTGGGAGGGCAAAAAATGTGCAGAGCAATGTGACAGAAATAAAAAGCATTGAACAAGTGCAAACAATTATTGTCAAAAACAGACCGAGTTGTAACAAGGATGTGCTAGGACACTCGTCGCTTCGAGCCGGAGTCCCCTTATCGCAGTAAATGTAGCCATCGTGTCCGGGGTGCTTTTAGTGCTGCATAATTTCTTCAGCTACGTTCATTAGTCCCTGTCCCAGTCTGTCCCTGCCTCCCACCCACGGACACTTAACCGGGATTAGGTCTCCGATGGGGCAACGCAGGGGCGACGTGTCCTGGTCCGTGTTGATATCATTAACTTATTGCATTTTCAGTTCGCTCGCTCCACAATGTGCCCCGGTCCCGGTCCCGGACCCGTTCCCGGTCCCCACTGGTCATATTTATGCATAACATCATCATCATCCGATGACTGCCACTTCCACCACAAAATATTCATCCATCAAAAGGAGTGGGACACGCACCTTGGCCGCGGGGCAGGTGGCGGACACACGCAAATATAATTTATGCACGTAACTAGTTTGTCATGTTATCCCTTTGGAGCCAGGAGCCAGGAGCGGAGCATGTCCCCGTCTCTGACGTCAGGAGTACCAGAAGGATTACTGGGTTGACAGGCGACCGACCGCTAAACAAAAAACGAGAAGTCCTAAGAGAGTACTCGTCCACGCAACGCTCTCTTATACAGCAGGCAAAATCAGGTTGCTGAATACACAGCTTTCCCAAAGAGAGCGAGGAAAAAGCACTCTAAAGAGAAAGTTTGCTGACCGTGAAAATTGTTTGGCCAAAACTAAAAAACAAGCAAAAATCTGGAAAGGGGGACCCCCTAACGGGGGGGGTGCATCCTTCCTAGACCATAACCCTAATCAGTGTCCAGAGCTAGCCAAGCATAAAGTCCACTCTTTTGGTGCCTCATCAAAATCACTTTATGCTAATGGCCAAGACATTTGCATAATTTGCCCCGAGAATTCCCACGCCGCGCATATATATACGCAAATATATCATGTATGGCCGGTAAAGAAATACACAAAAACTTTTGCAATGGCTCGGAAACGGTGCTTTAAATGTATTTCAATATGTATTTATAGAAGTATATGTGCGTGGACATAAATTTTCTTGGCGAAACGGGGGGAGCAACAATTATTGACATTTTCATTGCATGTGAATTATTATAAGCGGACATGTGCATGTCCAGGCCCTTCCGCGTGCGCGTGTGTGGCCCATATTCCACGGGACTCCACCTGCTCCTGACGACGGAAGTGGTTGGTTATACGTCCAAGTTCCGGTAATTATTTGATATAGGCCGACAGCGGATTGTTATTTTATATTTCCCAGCCCCAGAAGCAGCAGGAAAAAAAAAGAGGGAAAAAGGAAAACATTTGCTGGCAGTTTCGCCAACTTTGTATGGTCACGTAGTGCATGAAAACCTGTTACGTTCGCCCCGCGGCTGTCCGTAGAGCATCCTTGTCCATGCTCGAGATTCAGTGATTCATTCGGGGCATTGATTCATTCCGAAGCGATTCGGACTCGATTTCGGTTGTGCAGTGGGTGGAGGTGGAGTGTGCTCTCATCAAACTTAATCTCTGGCGCAATTAGTGGCTTTCGGCAAACTCTCGAGCCCGAACTCGAAATATGAAGACGGAAGGGAACTCAGGACTCGGTGTCCTTGCAATTAGAAGAGATTTATGCAGGGCCATCAAATTCAGTTCATCTGCGCGTTTTTTATGCCGTCAAGTCGGGGGCAATGAAGTCATGCCATAAAAAACCGGACAGACTGCTGCCCGGTGTCCTGTGCTCCGCCGAGTCCTGTTCGCCGTAGTCCCCAGTTTTATGGCTTTTAATTTGATATACACATTTACATAAACAGCCCATTTGGCCGATATAAGCGCGTGGACAAATCGCAAGTGACCAAGGACACTGAGGGGTGTCAGTCCCCTGGCTCCGCTCCTCCGAAATCCGCTTATGGAGCATACAATATCCAGCTTTCGCCACCGTTCAGCTGGCAATTATTAATTACTCGCATTTAGGGCGCTCTCAGCTCGCTTTCTGCCCCATTGCCGTGATTGCCACTTGATACGTAATGCGTCGCTCTCAGCGTTTCAGCTGGGTCTGAAGCCTGGCTTTATCGGAGCACGGTTCCCCGCTAATTACTGCAAGCATCTAAGTCGTGCTCCTCAGCTGGCCCCTCACCTGCCAGCAGTCATTACCACCTGTCTCTGGCGCATCTGCAACTATAATGCTGGATTGCAATCGGCACTTCCACACACTCACACACGTGTGTAGGTATTGAGAAATCAAGTAGCTTCCACTGCATCTCGCTTAGCTGCTCCCTGGCAGACACTGGGAGAAAACAGAAATCTTTGGTGAGTGAACTTACTTTTTCTAAGACAGAATAGGTTTATCTTCTTCTCTAAAATGATACCCTTAATTATTAATAATATTAACTATAGTTTATTTATTATAACCTTTTGAAAATAAACCTTACCTTTTCTCTTTGTGCACTTACAGCCAACTGAATATGCAATGAGGCTGAAGCCAGAAAATGTTGGTACATTCTGGTGTAGTGCTCAGGGAAAATGGGTACACAGTGAAAAATGGTGGGCTCGTTACAAGCTAATGTATGATCTAAAAAACAAAATAGAAAGAAATAAGATTTACAATTAACCTAATTTTAAGGTAATGAAAATAAGGATAATAACTGCTAAGTCTCTTCTAAAAACTAAAGGATAAGACGGTAAGCACTTTGGTAGACAATATTTTATTATATAATTATAGTTAATAAAATTATTATTGTTTTAAATTGTTTGACTTTTAATTATATATTAATTTTAGACTTTAAAATTTCAGGTCAATTCTACCTCATAGCATATATACCATGCTTTTTCCTACGTGTAGTCATGCTGTGAGGTTGTAGGTTATAGAAGGTGGTTCTCGATACACGAACGGCTGTGGTGGTGGAGTGGTGATAGGTGGAGTGCACTCCAGAGTGTAGATGCTGTGTCTCGTTATCATTTGGTAAATAGTAAATTGCCTACGAATGCCAAAGCAATTACCCAGCATAAAAGGCAAAAATTATTAATTATATGTGAGTGTTTCGGGGGAAACGATGGCTAAAGGCTGGTGGCTGGTGGCTGCTGGGAGGCGTGCCTGTCGCCCCAGGGGAGTGGGAGTAATTGGCGTCATTGTGTGCAATTGATTGCATCTAGCCGGGGGCGCCAATATAAACAAACCAATTAAGGCTCAAGTGCACACCGCACCAGCAACAGCAACAGCAACAGCAGGCGGGTTCCCAACAGCCAGTTGTCCACCCAGGATCCCCATGTGTCACTGGGGTCAGGCTGGCCCAGCCAGTGTCCCCTTCGAACTCACTCTGGCCGGTCATCGCAGGTCACACAAAATGGCAGGCAATGAAAATCAGAGCAAATGGAGCCAATTGTTTTATGAACTTATTGCTCTCTTCGCCGCTCTCGCTCCGCTTCCATCTTGGCCAGATTGTCGATATGGTCGTGCAGCCATAATAGTTTCACTAGACTCCAGGACGAGACCAAGAACGAGAACGAGAACGGGACGGGGGCCGAGACCGAGACCGAGACTCTCGAATCGAGAATCGGAGAGAAATAAAAAATTATCGAGCTGAGAAAATGCTGATGCTGCTGCTGCTGCTGCTGCTGGGATGAAGAACTCTCGAGAGGGGGCGAGGAGGGGAAGCTTGAAGCGGAAAATGTATTGCAAACAAATTGTCAAGTATTTTTGTGGCTTACATCTTCGGTTTTGCCTCCATGTCGCCTCGCCATGGGCGGGCAGCCTGACATTTTGCCGACATTTCTTGGCACAGTTGGTCCCTGACACACATGGCTCTATGGATATGGCAGTGACTATGGATGTGTAAATAATACACGGAAATTTTAATTCAGTGTTTTCAAATATACTTTATTTTCAGCTCTTAAATTTATGTGTTGCAAGTGGTAATTTCCTAATTAAATGAAGTTGATATTATTAATATTGTTTTCAATTACATTTTAAATACATTATCCGTTTTTCCCTCTCAAAGCCACACTTTTCTCTCTCTGCTTTTCCCTTTTTGGAAATTTGATTGGGCTGAATTCTCGGTTGAGTGAAAGTGCACTGAGAATAATTCGACTAACAAGGTCAAGTGAGTTCTGCGTTTGTGGCTGAAAGCATTGCTCATAATTGCATTGTGGCAATTAATTGCAAACAAACCAAAATTAATTACACTTGCCCCGCCCCGGGCCACCTTTACTTGATCCCCTCCTTTGCCCCCTTTTGCAGCATTGCTCATACGCCAGGTGTGCCGCCTGGGAAAATTATCTTCCGACATGAGCAGCAGCAGCCCAAAACTTGTGTGTCTGCTTAATTATTTGTGTATCTCCGGGTGGAGGGGGGAGTGTGTTTGTGCGGCTAATCAAACTTTAAATAGAATTTTGGGTGCTGCACGTACGCATCAAAAATGTTTTACAAAGTGAAAATGCATGAAACGTGCGCCGAGAGGAGTTTGTTTCTTGCTCCAACTTACTTTCGGGGCTAACTTGCTTACTTTTCCATTTCGGAGCCGTTGTTGTTGCTGCCACAAAAGAGCATTTTGTATCTGGAACTATGGGGTTCTCGGGGCGGCAAGGACTTTTATTTCCAACTAGGTGCCGCCTGCCACACATTGTCCCGAAAGTTTTCCATGCCTTAGTTCTGGGATGCACAGCAACTCTAACAGTGCTGCTTGAAAAAGTGCATAGCTTAAACATTTTTAATAAATACAAATTGTACTTAAAGATTCAAGGATGTACCAAAGATGCCAAAAAGTTTCCTTCACCCATTTATATTTCTTAAATTCGTGTGTAACAGCTTAAAAATCTCGCCAGAAATGGACATCTCGCCAGCACTATTGCATATGGCGCAAGTTTTTCTTTGCCAACAACAAGTGATGACACATTTCAGGCATTTACCAGCGCCTCCGTCGCATTCGACTTCCCATCGACAGCCCGAGTTCCACCTGCCATCCCGACTGTTGTTCCAGCGCTCTCGACATGACCGCACCCACCGCCTGGATGTTCCCAGAACGGGATGCTTGCCGGCGATGCTCTGACGGTGATGGTGTTGGGCAAAGCGGCTCATAAACAGTAAGCTGCTTAGGAAATGCACGGGCGCAAAAACAAGATAGCAGAGAGCGGAGGAAGTGTCGGGGTTGCGCCAGTGGCAGTGTCAGTCCATGCCTTGGCATACTTTCAGCCACCATATCAATGTATAAGCGAAAAAACCCCTTTTTTGAGGCGAAATCCCTTAAGTCCGACCTCGACACCGCCCACCCGCCCTCGTCCCCCGTCCGATGGCGCGTAGTCCTGCGACAATATTTATTTTAAAGCAAATAAGTTCATAAATATGCGTGGGCGAGGGGCGGCAGCTCGCCAAACCAGCTGCCAGCCGATTAAGCTGTGCGTGTGAATGGCTTGCAGAGCCGAGAAAGTGCCCAGTGGCAGGGGGAATTGGAGGCGAAAGGGTTGAGGGCTGAGGCTGTTGCTGAAAGGCGCTCCTAACTGGCATGAGTGTGTATGTCTGGGCTGGAAAGAGGGGTCCTTGTGCTGATATCCGAGACAGCTTCATGATTCTGCTAATTGCCTCGTGGGTTCGGAAGGCGGAAGGGTAAGCCGCGCATGCCTCGGCATTTGTTAAGAGTGACGCTCTATGGGGCGGGGTGCACCGAAAAAAATGCACAGAAATTGTTAATCCAGAGACTTAATAATACATTCAATTTCTAAAATGATGTACTGACTAGAGAATATCCTAAATAAGTTGTTTTCATTAAAAGCAAACATCTTTAACCCGGAGCATACAACAGAATATGATGGAAAGGTCTTAAGTAAAATCCAAGAATTAAACTAACTGCAACTTTTTTAGATTAAATTCGTTCTAAAATAAAGAACACATACTTATTTCTTTCCACAATTTGCCAGTGCACGCCTCAGCCATTATGTGACGAGAGCATTCCACTCTGGTCATGGCCAAAACACGCCCTCAAAAGAGACAAGTAAACTCCCAGATAAACTCGAAACGGCTTTGAAAATGTGCTGAAAAGAGGGCCATAAATAAGCCACATTTATAACTCATAACCCGGCAATCAAGTAATTTGTTTGAACAAAACAATTCGCCTGTCGCTATCCATTTATAAGGCGGATTGAACCCTTCTGCCGCCCCAAGTGCATCGATGGTGATGAACAGCGTTGTCCTGGAGCGGCGACAAAAGGAACACAGCTCCTGCTGCCTTAAAGACACAAGCCTGACAACTGTCAACTGTCAGCGAGGAGGAGCGGCGGAGGACAACTAGGAGACGGAGGCAAACAATTGTGTCCACCGGGCGCTGAAAAATTGTTGAGCATTTGTTTTGACAGCGCGTTTTGACAATACAACAAAGCGCTCGGCGACGACAAATAGCAAGCGGTGTAATGACAATGCCAGGAGGAGGCAGGACCAGGTAGCCCACCCCCCGAATCACATTAATTGTGTCATGTGGGACGTTCTGAGATGAAAGACCTGCGAGAACTACAAAGGCGTAGAAGGAGCTTACAGTTCACGCCGAAGACAACCTCCAAGAAATACTTAAAAATCACTAGCCCGAATTTATGCAATTAGGTCTTCAAGTTCTTCACTTTTAAAGTGCGAATGAAACAATCAGGGCAGTTAATAACCCTTGCTGCCAGCGCAGCCAATTTGATGATCAATAAATCGCTTCAACTTTTGCACCCTGCACAACGCCCCATGGAAGGCCATCAAAAGTAAGCAGGGGAGGAAGGAGCAGGGCCAGTCTTGTGATATATATACTCATATGTACGTCCCACGTCGGAGCCTCACGTCGTGTTTGCGAAAATTTCAATTTGTATATTACCTCATAGCATCGCATATCGCATATTGGAGCCCATTACTTATGCACAATGCAGAGAGCAACTTTCCTCGATGCAGACAATGAAATTTATGGAACCGAATGCAGAGCGCCTGCAACAGTTGCAGGCGAGGAATAATAATAAGAGGAATATGCTACAAATTTGCTTTATTTCGCATGCGAAAAAGTTGTAAACTCCTCTTGCTCACACAGACACACTCGCTCGGCACACGGGGCGTATACGTTTCCCTCAAGCCCGGAATGCCCGTGAAGAGGAATGGCTGTGGGTGTGCAGGTGAAAGGTGGCAACGAGGTGGGGAATTGAATTTTCCGAATCCAGATATCAGTCAGCCCCTTAGCTGGGTAATGTCAAGGTCGAGCAGCGGGTCTCGAGCAAATTGAACAAAGTGTGTAATGTGCGCGCACGAGATTTCCACCGCCCCCTTGCTCACTTTCACTCCCTCTTCACTTTATCTCACTCACCCGTTTGGCCTTACTTTTTATCCACAAAAACACGGAGGGAAAAGTTAGCTAAAAGCAACTTGAATTTGCTTAAGGGAAATATTCCCTTATTTGAATTCAACCTTAAAATAATACAAGGGTTTTCGGAAGGCTTTTTTGGTTAAAGCTAACAGAATCTATTTAGTGTTTGTTTTGTGAAATTTCTTCAAGCGTTTAAACTTTAAAGTAAGGTAAATGTTTCAAGTCCATAACGATCATATAATTACAACAAGAAAAGGGAATTGCATTAAAAATTAGTCGTAATGTCTGATTTCTTTCCTCCAAAAATCAAAAACATAAGAAAAGTCTAAGTATTTCTATGCACATACCATTTCCTAATTTAACTTAATAAATATTTAAAAAAAAATAAAACTTGTTTCTGTCTTCTGGCAATAATTTCTTAACATAACTACATAAATTCTTCTATTGAAATATTCAATGTGTTCTAAATAAAATTTCCTTTTAAATGTTAAGAAATCGATGTCCAAGACATAAAATTGAAGAATTTTCTTTGGAATTTTCTTGGTGTTTTTTCCCTCTGTCCACATAGTTGGAAAACTTTGGCGCGTTTTTCCCGCTCTCTCGCTCACTCTGGCCCAAGGCAGCGGCAACCTTTTGAATAACTTTATTCCCAGCTTCGCTTACCCTTTTGGCCACGAGCTTTAAGGCGTGACCTCGCTGAACCATCACCCACCGCCCACTCCGAATTGGCGGCCTGGCGGCCTTCGCCAGCATTGACCAGCAGCAATTTGTTGTGCAATTTGCTGCGAATTTGGCATCGCGCGCTCGCCAGCAGCTGAACACAGAAAAAAGAGCTGGACTGGACTAAGAACACACACAGAAGGCGGCCCAGGATGCAGCAGCATGTGTCCTGCTGTCGGCCGTCTCCTGACTCCTGGCTCCTGGCTTCTGGCTGGGTGTGAGTGTTCTGTGTGTTCCGTCCGGGGGTCCTGCGTGTGTCCTTTTGTCTGGTAGCGTGCAGAAATGCTCGGGCCGGGCAGGAGCGCTGACAGGCAACAGGGACAATGTGTCCTTATTATGGTCGTAATTATCTCTTGAGCGTGTAGCGAGCGTGAAGCAAATGTAAATATAATAAAAATAAAAGCAGTTAAATGAACAAATTGAGTTGAGCCCGAGGAGGCGGGAATGGGAGTGGGAATGGGAATGGGACTGGAAAGGGACGGGATGCCGTTTGCTACTTTCTTTTTAATTGCGTCTTTTATTTATTTTCTCTGTTCGGTGACCCGAAACCAAATGGGAAAGAGTCGGCGGCGAGCGGACGCCAAACGACAGCTGACAATTATTTTCTCCCATTCGCCTGCCAACCGCACAGACAGCCCCGACGCACACAGGGCGTATGCGTAATGAGTGATATCTGAAATTTTAAAGTAGCAGCCTCATGACATTTTAATTGCTGCCTCCGATTTGATCTTTGCACTCCGGAGGAGGAGGCCAGAACTTTTATTTATTTAACACAATGCCGCAGAAGCCCTTGGACAAATAATATGAAATTCTGGGAGCAGGCAGCATTCCGACATTTGTTTTGCAGCAGCCAAACCGACCGACTTTTTGGCTATTTACGGTCAGTTTTGCGGCAATGTCACAAAATTTAATTAGAGCCCGGCATCAATATCTCTGCCGCATCGTACCGCCCGTACCGAACCCTTTTCCGATGGCGGCCCTATAAACTTGTTTTATTCACGGCATTTGTCAGTGGAAACCGCAAAAGCCAACGTGGCGAGTGGAATGCGTGGGCGCGAGACACAGGTGCCGCAGAATATTTTATGAATCATTTATAACTCAATAATCCTGTTGAGTTGATTTTAACCAATAATTGATTATTGTTTCCGCCGGACAGTCTGTCTCCGTGGCGGTTGCCAATTTCCAGTCATAAATTTCTGTAAATTCATTCCGATGCAAGGCAGGCGAACGTTTTTTCCCGCTTAAGAGCAGTTTTTCAAGAGTCCAAATTGGGACTCCACGGGGATGAAGGGAGGGAGGCTGAACCAAAGTGAACCGAATTTATGCAAATGTGGTGGGGCTGCTTTTTCTCCGGCCCAGTCTGGCGTGAGCAATTTCCATGAATATTAATGAGCACAACACATGGAAATTAGAGCGTCTCCCTCTGTCTGGTCAAACAATCGCCGGAGCGGCGGTATACCGGACGGCAGGACGGCTCAACATATGTATGTCCTGTTTCTCAACGTGATTACCGACAAATCAAAACGGATACCCAAGGCGACCTCCGAGACCCTGCCGAGGTGTTGGACCATTGAAAATATACACACAAGCCGGGCGGAGCACTGACAACCGCCCCGGGCAATTCCTAGTGCCACCGCTTGGAATCCGAATTTAAGCAGTTGAAATTAAGGATGCCCGGGAAGTAGGGAAGCTGCATTTGCATTTGCAGCAGCTGCCATGCATAATTAACAGGATGCGGCCAGAAAAACGAAAGCCGAGCTTAATGTGCCAGCGGAATGAAATGAATATTAAGGTGTGTGAGAGAGTGTGAGAGAGTGTGAGAGAGTGTGCTTTCCCATGCATCTTGTGGCACATTATAAAGTTTTCCTCCAGCAGAAGAGCAACAAATTCTCCATACATGCACTCGTACCCGCATTCAATAAAGGCAGCCCGAGATTCCAGTTAGGTAATTATGCGAGTATTTAGGACCCCTGCTTACAGGCTGAGAAACCGCTGAAACCGAAACAACTGAGTTTCAAGCTCTTGAATTTACACACATATTTGTTTATGAAGCAGGCCATTACATGGTTTTCCCAGCATTTTTTGCTAATTTTTAAACCTCTCTGCAGAAACTTACAGTTCCGGAAATGTCTGTGGTAATTAACGCAGCATTGCAGACACGAGCAGGGGAGAGCGAGCCTTGAAAGGATATGGCAGCGACGGATTCGATTGTGGGAAAACCCTCCCCCGCCACAGACGATGTCAAAAAGTTTTCGCTTGAATATTCGATACGAAAAGTTATTCGAAAGCGACATTGGCCCGGCACTTAACTCCAGTCGAACTCCGCAAAACTACTCAGAGTGGCAGGCGAAGCCCTCCCTCGACCAGTGGCCCAGTGACATGTGATATATTTGCCTAAAATCAGGAAGGGATATGGAGAAGGGTTCCAGGATTAGCAAGTGTCCTTCTGCTGCTGCCGAACAAAGGGCTGGAAACATGCAATCTTTTATTTAATGAGTACGAGTCAACAGCTCAACTTCAAACTGACACTTTGCACCGCAATCTCTTGGCTCCATCAGAGGGTGCTGCTGATCCTGGGACCAGGACCAGGACCAGGACGAGACGCAGACGGAGAGGCAGGCTGAGGAGCAGGGTCAACGATGGTAAATAGTTGGCTCTGGGGTTCGCCGCTGCCATTGACTGCTTTATTGGGGAATTGGGGACACACACACATTCGTATGAGTTATTAAGCCATGTTTGCGCTTGTCTCTGGCTGCCACACATTTTCATTGAAGGAATATTTGCAGTCGCCTTGTGCCTTTCAGAATCTGGCTTTTCAGGCGTGATTTAGAAACTTTTCAAATATGCTGCCATTGGCACTGCTTGGCCTGAGAGCTGAGAGAGAGGAGTGGAGAGACGGAAAAATGACTTGAAATACAGAAGAGAACAATTTTTAAATTATTTATATTTCTTGTATCTCCCCCAGCATCAAAAACATTGGTCCTTCGATCCGGATAATGCAAATAAAAATCAAGAGAGGTGAGCTTCTTCTTCTTTACAACTAACACAAAGTATTATTAAGTGGTCAAGTAACCATTTCTCGCAGTGCACCGCCCTAAGCGTAAAGCGAAAAGCGACTTACCCGCTTCCGCATGGCGTCCCAGTCTGTGATCTCTGGCTGGGCAGCAATTTGATTGAAAAACTCAGCGGAGCAGAAACACATCGGCAGGCGTAACAGGTTCGCATTCGGACTTGGATTTGGCTCTGGACTGAGACCAGGAGCTGCAGCATCCACAGGGCTGGCTACGACCTTTACCACCACCTGATTACCTTCGCGACAAGGGCTCGGAGCAGCCCGTCCTCGAGTGACCCATTGACACGATATCTATGCACATATATAGTGGATTTATGTGTGCACAGTCTCGCCCAGTCAACCGCAAATTAGTTTCGAGTGTCTGGCCAATTTGCAGCCACATAAATGGATTTATTGAATTCTATATGTTCGGCACGTATTGACTTAGCCGTATGCCCGAGTGTTTGGTTTTTGGATTTAATGGCGGCAATTGCAGCTGCCCAAGGCAAACAAACACCAACTCCGATTCCGATTACGATTCAGATACCGAGTCCGAGTCCGAGTCCGAGTTCCGGTATAATGAAATCAAGTGTAGCCTGGCGCCTGGCTCAAGGTTGTTCCTGACCATGGTCAATGCTGGCGCAGTCCTTGCTCCAGCCTCTTCAGTTATTTTGTTTACGTTTTGTGTGCTGGACGCGACGGACACATAATTTATTTCGGCTGCGATGTCGGCGTTGTCCTTGCGTGCGCCACTGCTCCTGCTCCTGGCTGGCTGTCAGCGCCTCGGAGATAAGCTGACTGCGAGAAATATGTGCCCGCTCTCCCTAACGAATGTGCGAATAATGAGGAAATGGAAGGCGTAGCGAATGCGGTGCCCCCGCAGGATCCTGCTCCTGTCCCTCTGCCGCGGCGTGCTTGCCACAAGAAGACATAAATAAAACGCACAACATCGACTTTAATTGGTCACGCCGGTCCATAAGAGAATGCGAATGGGAAAGCAAACGCGAACGCGAACGCGGATGCGAACGCAGCTAAAACTCCAAATAGTTAGTGTGTGTCCAGTCCTAGAGATGGTCCTAGATACCGGGTCATAGAATCTAGCTCTCAGGATTCACTTACTTCAAGAAAATTGTGGATAATACAACTTGATCCATATACATAGAGCTGATAAGTGGTGAGTGGTGCTTCAAAAATAAAAAAATAAATAAAGATTTGATATACATTTTGCTTTTAAATAGATATACAAGGGCTATGGTCGCGTATCGCGCTTCCTTCACTTTATTTCCCGACTCATTTTCAAGACCCTTAGTTATCTCCAGCAATTATGAAAAATGGCTGATGAACACGAGCACATCCCTATGAAGTGGAGTGTCCTGCCCGCCTTCCGGTCTCCCTGCTCCAATCTCTGGCTGCCAGAGAGGAGGTTAATATGGGCAACTGATTTATGTTTGGCAACAGCAGAAACAGAAACAGACTTGGAGGAGCAAAAGCGAGAGCGAGAGCAAGAGCAAGGCAGGAGTAGGAGCCAGAGCAGTTGGTACATGCCATGGACGTGGACGTGGGGCATCTTCAGTGGCCGGCGCCAGACGCACGCGGCACATCCTTCATCCTACGCCATGGCCTTCCGCCGGATTGCGTGGCTCATCGTCATCGTTCGCATTATAAATGATTTTAATAATTTGAAACGATTTGTTTAGTTCTGCATCAAGTCGGATAAACGTCGATGATTAATTAGCCCAGGCGGCGGCGAGCTTGAGGAACTATTCCGGAGCCGGCGGAGGGGCATACATAAGCGTTTCCCAGCCACTTTTATCGCTTCCGTATTTAAATGTGGCAGGCACTATGCTGTCCTTAATCAACTTTTTGCTGTTTTTTTCCAGCTCCCCCCTGCCCTGTTTGTTGATTCCCAAAAGCGAAAATTAATTGGCGCCGCGATGCAGACGACGCAAAGGGCTGCGTTGTGATTCCCGCTCTCGGTTAATTGATAAATGGTTCTTTTCTGGTAGAAGCTTGCTGCCTGCTCCCGACATATGCAAATTCCTCAAAGGTTTTCCGCGTTTTTCCACCACTTTTCGTTGTTGTTTGTGCTGATCGCGGGATAAGCCGTCATAAATGTGATTCGTATTGTTGTTTGGTGACTTAAAGCTCATAACTTTCTTTTAATTTAAGTTAAATAGAATAATAGAGCCAACTTGATTACTTAAGAGGAAGTGTGTTTTCAATGTTTCAATGTGGTTTTTTATTCTTATCCCAGAAACCTTCTTTTCAATGCTGTCTTGTTTGACGGGCCGATCTTTTAGGAACTGTTTTGTTCCCCCTAGCCCTAGGGCATAGAAACCGACTCAATTCCAAACGAGCTCGATATCAAGTGCAGTAATTAAATTTGCAAAAATTAATTATTTACACAACAGAGAACTTTGCGTCTGCGATTCGTGCAAAACCAATTTACGCTCATGCATACGTAAATATTTGCATTGAAATGTGAACGCAGCCGAATTGAAATTACTGCTGTAAGCAGGCGACCTGCAAGGGGAAAGGCAATCAACCGCACGGCATGCACACATGCATCCAGGATCCAGAATCCTCGTCTGTCGGATGCCTAAGGCCTAAGCCAGTGGCTTCGGTGCGGTTCCTTCGACCGCTGACCTCAAAGGGCGACCATTTATCTCGGATGACACGCTGACAAGTGGGCATTAATTCTAAAAATGTTTGGGCATTAATTAAGGGCCTGCAGGTGGAGGAGATCCAGTTTCCCGGCTATCCAGGCCCCGGGTCCACACCGGACTCTGCTGGGCCGACAGCAATTTGTTAACACTTGCATTATTGACACATTTAATCCATAATTGTCAGCATTATTTGCCCGGATTAATTTAAAGCCATAAATTGAAATATAAAGGGTTATAAATTGATGGCCAACGGGAGCAGCGCCTCCCCTTCGGTTTATTTTTTGCCTGTAATTTCACTCTGGCATTGGAAAAGCTGCAAAATAATAATAATAATTGGAGTGCGTACACTTTTTGTTAGATTCCCATTCAATCATGTGTCCGGGCAAAGTCAAATACTTAATGTTTAATAATCCATAATTTGCATATTTAACTGATGAATGGACATGGCCGGCTAAGAGTTAATTTGGCATTTATTTTTATTGGATTTGTGCATTTTTCCCTTTCACTGGCTACTCCTTTCTCAGTATGTTTTTGCATAGATAGCCAATGAATTTCCTTCTCGTTTGTCAGTGATATGCGGCCAATTAAAATGGGATATTTGTGTGCCTCATTAGGTGGCAAAATCGTTTAATTAATGTCTCATCTCAAGTGTCCCAATTGAGCGGAGAGAATCGGAAAAACAGGCTAATTGAAATCAACTTGACAGGCAATCGATCTGATATATATTCCATCTAGTTCATGAATTAACTGGTATAATCCCCGGACAAAGGATTAAGTGAGAGAACCCGTATCGCCTCCCTGCGTCATTCATTGGCGCTCCACTTTGCACTGTCAACCTGGATACGCATTCCAATTACTTAGGAAAATTAAAAACCCTGCAATTTTCCACACCCCCACTAGTGTGTGGAGGAGGCGGGAAATTAATTGAGGTAAAACTGCACCCATTGGATGACCGATGAATAAACTATGGAGTAGTCTTCCAGGGACAATAAACATCGGCCCCCGCCTGGTCAGTCTGTCCATTTTGTGTCAACGCAGCTACAGGTGCTGATTAAATGGCTAATGGTCGGGATTAATAACCCCCTTTTCGCCCAGTGCTTACCATACTACCCTCTCTCTGGAGCTCGGGTCGACGAGGACGAGGAGAAAATTTATCAAATAAATCTTGTTTACTCCAAGAAAATATTCTCGGAGCAATTTTTTCATTACTGCTGCCACTACTCCTACGCTCCTGCTTATTTTGCGCATAGTTTTAGGAGCCGGGTGCCGGCGGATTTCCATATAAAAACAAATGCCCCGAGCGAGGCTATAAATTTATTGCTGAACTTTAAAATACCGCCGCAGCCACTCGCCCCCTAAACAGCCCATTCCCCGTCACACTCTGGCCAAGATGCCTGGTTTATCGGCAAGAAATAAACATCAAATTTATGTAGTTAATATTCTGTGCTGAGGTACATGTTAAATCTGAATCTTAAATCAATATAAAAAGATTACTTGCACTAGCTAACAAGGCCAAACTTTTACTAACTCGAGCAATTTTAGTTCCCGTTTTATAGCTTTAATACAATAAAATGAATAAACATAATATTCAAATCCCAATAAGTTATAATTTATTTTTCCCAATTGATTTCTTTCCATAAACCAGTTAAGACCGAAGATTTCTCCATCTTCCATTTAAGGCCATTAAAGCCCAGTGTGCAAAGCCAGGAAAATGTGGCTGGGGGGAGAGCCTGTATTTTTCGCAATTATCCTTGAAAATGCAGCATCGAGACGAAGCGAGTCAAGCTGAGGGACTGCAGGACAGCAGGACTGCAAGCCCGAAAGTTGTTGCAGGAAAGCGTGCCGGCGGAAATGTGTTTTTGCTGGGTGTTGAGTGACTGCGAATAATTTATTAGCTGCGTGAAAAATAATTTATGCTGAGTTCCCCCCTCTGCTTTATGCACATATTTTTTTTATGCACCCTGGTCGGTGGGCGTGACGGATGGGTGGTTTGGTGGTTTAGTTTTTGGTCGGGTAATCGGTCAGCAGATGAATTCCTTCAAAAATTAAACAATCTGCCTGCCAGTTCTGCAAGCACTGCTCACAGTTTGGCAGCCTTTGGACGTGGTTGCTAACTTTGCTAAGTTGGGTTATAGAGCAACTGGTACATTGGGTACGATCTGGCAACGGTGCTCGTTCGTTCGTCTGGCAGCACTGGAGCGTTCGAATATCAAATGAAGCTCGAGTATCAGATAAGGTTCGAATATAAGGTGTGGTTCGAATATTAGGTGTGGATTTTTTAGGGAATATTTCAAATTTTCATCTGGCCACACTGCCCTGGTTCGAAATGTTGAAAATATTATTATTAAAATAAAAAAACGAGAATTCGATCCAAAACTTAACATTTCCATAGAAAACTCGACACGGTTGTTCTGTAAATGTGTAAAACTTTGTTTTGACATTTTACTTTTACACTTAC
>JAEIIJ010014067.1:0-11597 GCA_018904815.1 Drosophila ogumai | reverse complement strand
TTTTTGAAACAAACTATATAAGGTTAAAAATTTTTAACTGCCGGTTTTTGATAGGTTCGTTTATTTTATCTATTATGTTGATTACTGAATTAAACGTCTCTTAAATCTACGTGAATTTTTGAACTTTTTATCATTTATGATAATTCAGATTTTTAAGATAATTAAATGTGAAACCTGATCTTAATATTATGATACTGTTTTTGTATTACTTTTTATCTAAACAGCAAAACCAAATAAATCTTTAAAAAAATATTGGTAAATTAAATAGAAAATTCCCAATGAATAATGTTTAGCCTTTTAAAACTTTCAACATAAATGTTTCAATTGAGATTTGTAACATATTTAAATTCTATATATACATATATGTATATCTACCGATGGCTTAATTTTTGTACACTTCTCTAGTATTTTGAAATACATATATGAATAGATTTGTTTCTAATTAGTATTCCCTTGTGTATTAGACATGTAAATAATGTAATATATATCTATTTAAACATATGTATACGCCGCTGTGTTGCTGGGTGTGTGCGTAGGGAGATGTTGCGTGCTCATTCGCATTTCATTTGTACATAGTTGTGTTATTTATTTAAATCACGATTAAAACCTGCCCAACACATGGGCTGAAAGTCATCGTCATGTTAATTATGATCATAAATTTGCAGATAGTGCGGGTGTGTTTGTGTGTCAGTGGTTGTCATCTGTCATTATCTGTTTATCTGGAAGGTTAGACCAGAATAGCCTTCATTCTTGCCAAAAAAAAAAGCAAAATAAATAAAACCACCAACACAAAACTATGGTAAAAGCACTAACAAAATATAGGTGCAGGTATTTTGGCGGGGTTTTTCAATTATCTGCTCAAGTGTTTTCGCCATGTTTTATTATTTGCATTGTTTTATGATATTTTGGCGGCTGCTTATTGTTAGTTATTATGTTGCCCATGTGGAACTCGAACTCAAGCTTTTGACCTTCGCTACAAAGCCGCGAAAAGTATAATGTACATCTGTATGTAAAAAACAAAAACAATTTTCACTTGAGCCTGTTTTCATACCTTTTTTTTTTCATAATTTCGTGAGCGGAACATAACAAGCGCTTGCCGAAATAATCGCAAATTAAGCGAACCAACGTGGAATTTACAGTGATCACTAAAAAAAAACGAAAAATTATCCTTTCAATATTTCATAAAATTTTAAATGTTTTTGTGATGAAAAAGAAAAGAGGACTTTCAATTTTTTCTAGTTTATAATTAAAAGGAAAAACAAATTCTTGATGAACTAAAGTTAAAAAGTCGATTGAGCCAAAGACAATATAATAATAAGCTGCGTAACGCTGTATCATTTTTAACTCCACGTTTTTGGGTTTAATTCAGAGTTTTATTATTGCTGACTTCTTCAGTTTAAAAACTTTAAGCTTGAGACATTATTTAAGCCTTATTTATGCATAGTTTTGGCTGTAATTTCTGTCATAAGCCAGGAACCACTGTATTAGTGTTCGTCTTGAGTTTTTCAAAAACAAATAATCATTGCCGTCTCTGGCGATTGCGTAGCTGCTTTTGTTTCCGTCCCTTTTCATTTATATTCGGCACAAAAAGTACCGTTATGTAAAGATCAGGCAATAGCAATAGGAATATGGCAACAGCAGCAAATAGCCAACGCCACCGAAACAGCCAACAAAAAAAAACACCAACAACCTGAAATATCAAAACAAACAACAATGGGGCAGCAACCAGTCAGCTTCCATAATACAAACATGTATGTAGCCAACGTATTGTTGCCACCTGGACAAATGGAGACTTACCTGATGATTGTGCCCCAAAAGCAAACGCAAAGAAAAATCGGGTTAACAGCAGAACCGGCACACAGCCGATACCAATATGTGTGTCAATCTCCTCGTCAACGTGTTGGTATTTTTGGGAACAGTAAATGACCGTTTAAAGTCTGAACGAGTTTTTGTTTATATTCTTAAATATTTGGAAATATAAATATACAATTTAAAATTAAATAAACTCATAAATTTTTTAAATATTTGTCAATATACCTTTAGCTACTTTTAAACCTTTAAAATTTTCTTTAAAATTTTCTTTTCCGATTGAACTTTTTTCTTTTTTTTGCTAAAGCAATTGTTGGTTTATTTTTGCAATCATGCAATCGCAGACACATCGTTTTGGTTTTTGTTTGTTTTTTCAACTTGGCTCGGACCTGAAGAAGTCTCGTCTGATTTAATTTCAGTCTTGGTTGGTTTCGGTTGGTGTCTGGTGTCTGTTGAAATCCAAAACGTTTCAAATAAAAAGAGTTTTTTATTGGTGCACTTGGGAATGCTACTGTATGTGTATTTTTCCAGTCGATAGCGATTGAAATAACAATGGCTAGCGGTAGTACACTGCGAAAAAAACAAATACAAATAATTTTATTTATTTTTTACTGATGTTTTTATGATTTTTTTTGTGTAAAGTGAATATAGAGGGAATTGAACTCAAAAATTGAACTTTGTTTTAATTTATGCTAATTAAATTAATTAAACTTTGAGAGCAATGATTTTTTTTAATTGACATTATAAAATGCGTAATATTAGGGAGAATAATTAGATTATTTTATTATCAAATAATGATTTAAAAAACCTCCTTGTAATTTGTTTTCAGTGCTGCGGTACAAAAGTATTTGGTAAACAAAAATAAGTTGGATTTGAATGGCAGGGCAGGTTCCATGGGGTAATTTTATCCCAGGGGAATTATGTTTCATAATTTCTTTCCGATTCCCGATTGTAGTATATTTTTTTATTGTGCCAAGTCCCTTGAAATTCTTGAGAAATCATAATATAATCAATTAAACAATCATTTAAACAATTTTAAAAATTTATAAAATAGCAAATTAACAACAAATGAACAGCCAGTTTGGAGTGTTAAATTTTGATGGAAAATTACTATTTACATTGATTTTATGTAAATAAAACAAATAAAACTTAGGAAAGTAGCATTCACTCGAAAACTAACTACAATTTTAACTCCAACAACTGTGCTTTGCCTTTTTAATTAAAAACAAAGCAGCTAAAAAGCAAAGCAGCACATCAGTTTCTAGTTTGAGACTGAATACAGCATTTCGAACCATTCGAACGAAATTTTCTAAAAACCAAATATTATTATATTATAAAAACAAGAAACCGCAGAGATGGACTCGCTACCAAAGTTCAACAGCATCGAAGATGAGTGCAGATACTGGAAAGAGCGCTCCTTGCAGTACGACGTCGAAATGAAAGCCAAGAAGAGCGAAATCAAAGATCTCACATCCAATCTCATAATGTTAGATCTTCGATACGAGACCCTCAAGCTAAAGCAGGACACGCATGCCATTGTAATGGGCAAAATGGAGAGGGAACTGGAGGCTGTCAAGAAGGAGCGAGACTCCATGAAGGTGTATTTGAAGCAGCTGGAGGAAAAAAACGATAAACTGGAGCAGGAGCATCAAACCCTGCTCAATAGCATTGAGAACTTCGGGATGATGCTGGACCGGTCCTTCGAAAAGAATGCTCTCCTGAAGATGGAGACAGATATAAAGAAACTGCTGCTAGAGAAGTTCTACCGGCTGATGGGTGAGACCAAAAAATTTAAAGATGTGCTTAACATCGTCATGGCACGCCCTATCGCCACCAACTCGATAAACATATCCATGAACTCGTCCATCGTGGCCAATGGGGAGCTAGCGGTTGCCACCAATGCCAAAAGCGTTAGCGTTAGCCCTTCTAGTGGCAGTTTGGTTAGTAGCAACATAAGATACCAATCGCTTAATAATTCACAAACTATCACATCGCCGGAGCAGGATCGCTTCTCCAAGAAGTAAACCCATCTGGGAGCTGGGAGGCCGAGCAAATGGAGTCACCTCGTCGTCATGGTCGCCATTCTCATCACCACCCTGGGGCCGGATTATTATTCAGCGATACTTTTCTTTAGTGTTACTACTTCTTGTTTATTAAACTCTCGCTGCATGCCTCATTATTTAGTTTTTATTTAACTATTGTATACCCCATTTTGCGATATTATAAATTACACACAACACTAAAGTCTGCTGCCTGCTGCTGCTAAACTAAATATACATACATTGACTATGGATTGTTGGCTGTTGAATTGTTTTTGGTATTCATTTGTGTGTCTCTGAATGAGTTAATAATATTTAATAATATTATTTAATTTTAATATATCATATAGTTTTGCTATGTATATACATGTCTTTATTTTTTTACTAGCCCAATTTATAGTGAATGACTCCCCCGTTTGTGCGATAATGTTTCATTGTTTCCTCGAATCTTGAAATTGTACGAGTGCCGCCTTCGTTTGATTGAGAAATCGCTGCATTCCTTATCGTCTGGGCCTCATTTTTTTCCCCCCGATTTCGTAGCCCCTGTGGAGTTATATTTCTTCTTTCCTGCTTCTGGCTGTTCTTGTTATTATTACTTTTGGGCCCTATCAGTTACTGTTTCTATGTCAGTCTTTTGCGATAATTAGGGAAATTGACTTTGGCGACTCGAGAGAATTGTTTACTTTGCATTAGCATTGCCACCAATTATATGTATGTTACATACAATTGTGGTACTTGAAGGGACAGGTAAATGCATTCGGAAATTGCCACTTAACAAAAAAATGGGATCTGGTTGAGTTAATGGAAAAACAATTAATGGGATTATTTTAGAATTATGAACGTGGGCCACATGGTTATCTATTTTTATAATCCAATGAGGGGGTTTAGCTTGCTTTTTCTTTTTGGAATATTTTTCCTTAATTTTTTTTTTTGAAATTTCCATGAACTACTAGTGTTTCTCCAGTGCCAAGGGCTCAATTGCCATGCAACAATTCAAATTGGGTTAATGAGTGTTGGCCGGTTGAGGGCTTGGCTTGAAGTATACTTGTGTATTACATCTAAATATATATTTCTCTGACTTTTGTGGGCGTGGCCTTCATTGGTCTTAAATTACACTGTCAACAAAATATAGAGTAGGACTAATGCCTGCAAAAAAAGGGACCTTCTCATGACATACATAGCAAATTAAGCAACAACAAATTGATTTTTGACTGGAAACTTGAAACAGTAATGGAAAAATCATATTCCTGAAATTTGTGAATCAAATTTTAATCTATAAATATCAACTATATTTAAAATCAATACACTTTGGGCAGATATACAGTAACACAATACTTGCTGGAAAATTCTTCTAAAAGAAAAAAAGAAATCCCAGAAACGCCAACATATGCACATATGTGACTTTTTATGAGCGCTGCGCTCTATTAATAATCAAGCTAATTTCCAGAATGCCAGTAATGTCGCCATAAAAGCATGCGAATGGTGGTCTTTGAAGCATCTGCTCTGTGGGGGCACGACTTGAGATGCATTATAAAATTTAAATGCTAGTGCGTTTAAAACAGTAACAAGATTACAAACGAGCTTCATGCATTATTCATTTTGTCCAACAAAAATTTCCGAAAATATAAATACAAATCGGAAAGAAAACAAAATACGAAATAAAAAAACAGCAAATGGATTTGTTTTAACATTTGCAGGGGGAAATGTTAGCTAAAGCTTATTCACCAACAGGTTCCTGACTAATCGCTCTTGTACAGTGGAAACTGCTTAAAGGGAAAACTAAATTTAGGTTCTTCAAAGTTTAAAACCGTGGTTTGCTTCTCGAGTAACCATTGAGGCGACTGCGTGCGAGAAAGAGATAGATTTACTTTAAGGTTTTCTAACTTTTATGTTTGTTAAAGATGTTTATTAAATTTTTAAAGCATATATTTATAAAATGTTTATCTCTCTTTATATTTGAGAATGACTGTATTTGCATGTTTATTTTTATACTTTTGAATCAAACTAAAGATGAGTTCTTTACTTTAAATAAATGATAAACATAAACGGGGTACCAATTCATATTTTGCAGTCTTAAATTTTAATTTCTTGGCAAATTGATAAAATTTCTTGGCTTTTAAAACCTAAAAACAGCTTGTTTCAAATTTAAATTCGTATACAAATGAAAACAGATATATTTAAGTGAGAGGGCGATTGGCCAATCAAGTTTTGCTGGATTATTTAAGCCACCACACATTTCAAATGCCAAGTATTAGTCACATAAAATGGGCTTGAAAACTTTTACCTGCGACTCAACGGATTAAAATACCCCTGAATATAATAGGAATTGTTATTGGCTTTGTTGTTAAATTTGGATTTTAGAGCACATATACATATGTACAAACATATATCGAAATGTTCGTGTGCATGGTTAAGGCTTAAGAGTTAACGAGTCTTTTTTATTTTCCTGAAATTCTCATAAAAGCCGCTGCCTTCAAACGGAGAAGAAAGAAAAATGGAAAGAGAACTTTTATGAATGAATTAGTATGGAAATAGTGCAGAAATATCTGCTGGCACACATGTTATGAGTGTGTGCTTCAGTTTCAGGCCTCATATATATGTATAATTTAATCTGCCCGCTCTGTACATATAATTTCAAGAGGTCTTAGAACCCAAAGTTAATAGTATACGCCCAGAGACCATAGAAAAAATTAAATTTTGCAAAGCTTCTTTGCTCAACCCGCGCTCAGTCATTAAAATATCTTAATTAGAGAGTCCATTAGTTCATTAATGACACAGGGTAGCAGCTTTACATTGGGAGCTAACAGAAGGCTAACATCTGTTAGCAGACTGTAACCACAATTAGTTTTTGTTATCGTTACTCTGTGATATATATATACGTATATATATTCATATATTTTCATTGTTTGCTTGTATTATATTTTCGCTTGATTTCTCTCTGCCGCAATTATCTTCGCATTGAGTTGATAGCGAAAAGCGAAACAATGTCGAGAATTGCCAATTCAGAACAATAATATATGTATGTATGTACATATGTAGAGATGTACATTTGAGTACTAAAGTAGTCTCTGTCAAATTATAAAACATATTTTGATTTTTTTAGGTTTACAAGAACTTAAGTAACTATTATTATTGTAGTCTTTTATATGTAAATAGTAATATCGTAGAATAAAAATGTAAGTTATTACACAATTCAAGTATTTCTCTATCTATCTCGCTCGCGCTGAGACTCATCTTAGATGGTTAGTAGCGTCGCGAACCATGGTTTTAAACTTTGGGTAATAAAAAATAAAAATTTCATATTTTTTCTATTTTTATGAAATTTTTAAAACTTTTATTTTTAAAGCAGATCCGAGTTTTTTATTGTGCTGTCTTACTTGCTTGTTTATTTATTTTATTATTCTAATTGAGGTATAAAAGTAACTGCTAAAACATAAAAATGCTAGTAAAACCTATAAAATTAATTACAAATAAAAAGTAATACATCTAAAAGAAATGTAATAATTTTTAAACTATATTTTTGTTAGATTGTTTTAATGTTTTCTTATTTTGTAAGGTGCCTAACCGGCAATTCAATACAGTATATTAAAAAGCAAATAAAATATTATTTTAAATAAATTTAGCCTTATTTTATTTTATTATTATTATTATTATTTCGTCAACTTACATATTGAACAGGGCCTAAAAGTATACACCACATTGGTCACCTTTTTTGAAAACACTTTCAAGTCCTCTTGTGTGTGTTTGTGGGAGTGATAAGAGCTAAAAGGTGTTATCTATCGACACGCGGTAAAAAAAGAAATATTTATTAAAAAAACGCTTCCAATAGTGACAATCAGTTTACCTTTGTTAATGGCTTTTGGTGTTGCTCTTTGCTCCAATTAAAGTTAATTGCCCTTTCCGAATGTCAGTTATTTGTATATTCTTAACGCGTTTTGAGGGCACCTGTCAAAGATAATCCCAAAGGGAAGCTGATTTTGTTAGAAGTTTAGAAGTTTTTACATTTCATCACTTGTATATTTATTATATTAATACCTGAAAGATCGCAAAACTTATTAAATAACTTATAAATATACGACGACAGCTTTGAAGTTTATAAATAAAAAATGGTTAAGCTTACTAGACTTCTTTCCTGCTTAAAATTAAAATACAATTTATAATCAAAATACCTATGAGCCAATAAACTGTTTATTTAAATTTAAGAACCTTGTACCTTGGCGTTAATTTTCCAAGTCCCTAGCTGCCTGTTAACTGTGCTAGCTTTTTTACGGTTAATCTTGCTAATCTTGGCTAGTGTTTGTATTAACACAATTATTGAAGTCCCCACTTGAACATCGACCACAGGTGTAGGTTCCTCGTGATTGTGTTGGTGGCATTTTGGAGGCCAATCAAGGCCCCATTTTAAAGGCTGATATCGATAAAGATCGGCATGCAACCGGATGAGCCAGCCAACGAACTGATGTTTCTTGTATGTTTGTGAATTTTTCAAGCTTTTCCAACCGTCAAATCGTTTTGTTTCCACGGCTACAAATAAAGCACCTGCAAAATGCCACTTAGACTTGTTCGTCATTTTTATATCTTTTATTGGTTTTATTTGGCGTACTGGCCGATTTAAAAAAAATATATATATAACAAAATTGTGTAGAAAACCAACTAGTTTTTTCGGTTTTCGATGGAATGTTTACATATATTGCACTTTAGAACTATGAGAACTATGGGGTAAATTACAGTAAATTGTTTATGGAACTACAATTAGGTACTTATTTAAAACATTTTTATATAAACTAAATTGGGCAAGATCTGGGTGAACTGTACCACCTTAAGATGTTACATTTTTGTATACATTTTGGAGATACTATGGACATTTAATATTATGAAATTATAAATGATTTAATTCTGTTATTAAGCTATTCTAATCACATATTTTTGGTGTCAATTATCGGTGAAATTATATCAAGTACAAAAACTATAAATAAGTGTGTTAAAAAAAATTCAGAAAAAAAATATTTAATCTAAAATTATAATCTTTGTTTGATGTATTTCCTATTTATATATTTTATCTACAGAAATTTCACTCGAATTTTCGTGTCTATCTATTTATTTTTCTATTTCTTTTCTTTGAGACAATAAGATGCGTTACGCCATTCTTTTGTTTTATATAAACTTTGTTAGGTGTTGTCTTTTTTTCTATATTTAAATGTAAAAGATGACTTGGTATCATGACCGTATTATATACCCTATCCCTGTCCCACATAGCTCTTATCGTAAAGATCATTGACCATTGGTGGTCATCACTTTGATCAGACCCGGCATAACCTCGGCCTGAATGGGTCCATAGTCGACGCGTTCGCCATCAACGACCAGGATGCCATCGGAGCTATGCGGTTCGATCCGGAATGCCCGGCAGGCCACCACCTTGATGAACGGATCCTCGCCAATGGGCAAATGGGTGCCCGTGTTGAGGCTCAGCATAAAGTTAAGCAACTGATGACGACTCACTCCACTGCGGATGATCACCAGGTAGATAAGTCCATCGCTCAGCCGGGATTCCGGGGCAAAGAAGACATCGGAGGACAAGTGCGTAGTGTAGGCGGCATGGACCATTACAAAGTCACCATCCTCACAGATCCAACCGTCCTTGGACTCCAGCGGCATATTCAGACCCGGAATGGTGCCCGATGGCACCAATTCCGCAAATTCAGCATTGGCCGCCTCGATGCGTTGGTTCAGACTGAGGCGACTGCGATTGGAACGGAGACTGGGACCGCCCAGGGAATAGTAGGCGGTTCTCCTTGACATGGCCGAGTGCCAGCTATCGGCATGTTGTCGGTACACAGATCTATCCAGGGAAATGGCATCGGAGAAGTGTTCATCCTCCTCTTCTCCTTCCTCCTCCTCGGGTAAATCGCGAAACTCACTGACGTCCGCCTTAAGTTCGCCATTGGGATTAGTGGGTGTAAAGTTGGCAGCCCTTTTGGTAGTTTCCTTGGCTTCCTTGGCCTGCTCCACTTTGGTTATTTTACTGGGCAGCTGGTAATAAACCTTGCCCTTGTACGTCCTTAGAGTTATCAACCTTCTGATGGCCCACAATGTAAATCTCTGGGCTCCAATCGATCTGAGGCGTTCGCTTTCAATGTCTATGTCAGCGATTAGACCCCAACCCACCGACAAGAAGGAGTACATCACATAATGCTTGTCCCTTGAGGCAATTTCCACTCTGACCACATCCATGGGTGTGCTCTTGCCGGCAATGCAGGTGAGAGTGGCATGCAGAATGGGCTTTGGTTCGTATGGCTCATTGCAGTGATGGGCCACGCTCTTGGCCAGGCCATTACCAGAGCCGCAGGGTATGATGCCCAGTGGTAGCTCACGGCAAGCCCGTCGCCAGTCCATGCGTTCCATCAAGCCATTGAGCACTTCGTAGAATAAACCATCGCCGGAGGCCACCACAATGCCCGAATAGCGTTCCAGCAGATCCTTCCTGGTGCGCACAAACTCCTTGGCATACTGTGGATGCATGGTTATTTGCAGATCATATTGCGCCTCCGCCTCGGTGAGCAGCGGTGCCACTTGCTTTTGAAAGAGTTCCCTACCCTTGCCCGAGCCGGATTTGGGATTGAGCAGGATCAGGAGCTGTTTGCTGGAGTCACCTATGTGACTGGAGGAACTGCAACCAGGATTGTTTCCCCTCTTGTGCTGCCTTATAGTTCGATGCCACAGCTCGGCGGTGTGCAGATTGATGGCATAATCATGGCTAGAACGGAAGCGCAGTATCCTGAGGGTTTGCACCCGCCTCAAGGGCTTCTCCTTCTTCAAATAGGCATATATATACAGGTAGGCGCTATTGTCGCTATCCGGCTCCGGGGCTGCCTCCTCCGTTTGCACATTGGGATTCTTGCAGGAGTTGAGACCGCCGCGGGCACGCTTCCGCAGACGTGGTCCAAACCGAGAACCGATGATATCATCGATCCTGATCAGCTGCTCGTTAATATGATCATCCTCGTCCGTTTCGCGTCGCAAGTAAACACCCTCCGGGCAGAGTTTCACCTGGATCTTGATGCTGTGCTTCCTCCGATTATTATCCACAAAGAAGATTTCGCTAAGTTCGTTGGTGGCCGCCGCACCGCCGACTCCAGTTTCCGTTTCCGTTTCGGTTTCCGTCTCCATTTCCGCCTCCGAGGATGTGGATATGGAAGTGCCAGGTGTAGTGACCGTCTCCTGCTCCTGCTGACTGTTCTGATCCAGTACATTATCCTCCGTTTTGGCCGTCATCGTGAATGTCTACTATATCTCTCCTCTGCTTCGGTTGGCTCTTCTTTTGGCACGTCTTTGACCTTGTCTTCACATGCAAAAAAATCAAAATAAAAGCAAATCACACAAGGCACCATGAATATATAAGGGTGTAATCGGTTAGATATATAGTATATATAATTTGCCAACTTTGAAACTCGTTTATTTTGGTTTGTTTCTTTTTTTAAAGCTTTTTTTTTTGTGAAATTAGAGTTTGTAAACTGGTTTGTTGTGCGCTCTTTTTTCGTTGTTCGTTAAAGTCAATTATTATATGTGTGATTATTTTTGTTTGCTTTTACTTCGTGCGATTTATGTGGAAATATACAAAGCTTTGAGCAAGCGGGTACTTTTTGGGTTATTTTGTTGTCTTTTTTGAGGGTGTTCACTTCAATTTTGTAAGCAAAAAAAAAAAATAATAAAAATTTAAAATTAATATTTTAAGTTTCTTATTTTTTTAAC
>JAEIIJ010014066.1:0-58857 GCA_018904815.1 Drosophila ogumai | reverse complement strand
CGACCCCATAAATCATATATATTCTTGATCAGCATCAACAGGCGAGTCTTTCTAGCCATGCCTGGAAGAAAACTATTTTTTCCAAATTTTTTTAAAATTCTGTAAGGGGTTACATCGTTAAAATTGTCAAAAATTGATATAAATTTTGTTATCTTAAAAAATTAAAGCTAGTATGCAGATTTGTTAATCTAGAAAAATATAGCATAGAATAGCTTTCCGAATTGAAATTGATGCACTTTTGCCTTAGTTATGATCAATTTATGATTCGAAGCAACCCTTCGGCTTCCCGAAGTTAATTTTTCATTCTTGTTAATAATAAAATATGAAGATTACCAATTCCATCACTAATTTTGAAAGAACACTTTAAATTGTTATTATTTCTTCACACTTTTCTTTAATTTATTTAATGTAAATAGATATACCACCTTAACTTTCTTTAAATAGATTTCTAAGCATTTTACAATTAATAGTTCTGTCGGCTCGTTTTCTTATTTAGTTTTTTGCTGCGAATTTCTGAGGTCTTCTTTGGTCTCTGCGGGCTTACTTTCGGCACATAACAGCTCATGCAGAGGAGCTAAGCACGTTAAAAAGAGATCCGGGACCAATTTCATCTTCTTCTCGTTTGCCTCTTTTTTAATACCCTGGGCTTCTTCAAGAGTTTTGTCGTCAGCTACCAAAAGAGATTGAAAGCCACAAATACTGGCAAAAACAATATCCGTCTTGAGCCTAAAATAAAAGTAACAATTCAAATTTTAAAAATGTACACAAAAATTATGTACATTACTTACGAGTTCCCTATAACCAGCGTCTTTTCCGGTTTAATTTCCCCGGATTCGAGCAACTTGCCAAGTATCCGGGGATTCGGTTTGCCCAGGACTACGGGCTTCCGGTTGACAATCACCTGGATGGCAGCCGCCACGGTGCCCGCATCCGGAATCCGGTGCTTGCCAAAAGGAAAAAACCCATCCGTGCCGGTGGTCAAAAACAGCACCTTGGAATTTTTCAGGTAGTTGCATGCAACGATTAAGTCATTTGTGTCCATGCTATCATCCCTGGCCACCACCACGGCACCCACGTCGGGATCCAGCTCCAGGCTGCGCACGAACTCGATCCAGCTCTGGCCGTCAGAGCTTAGCTTGCTAACCATGGTGCAGAAGCCGGCCTTCCTCAGATCCCTGCAGATGCCACTGCCGCCCATGACGAGCACCTTCTTCTCGAACTTCCTGTCGGTGAGGTAACCCGATATGGAGCCCGCCGCGCTAAGCACATCCTTCTCCCCTACTTGGAAGCCCAGACTCGCCGCCTTCTTGGTTAATTTCCCATTCGACAGGTTGCTATCGTTGGTCACAATCAGACATCGCTTTCCCTTGGCCCTGACGGCGTTGAAGGTATCCACTGATCCCGCAATGGGCTCGTACTCCTGCCACAAAACCCCATCCGTGCCGAAAATGACGGTCTCGATCCCGCCCAGCCACTCGGCAACCTGCTGCTTGGACAGCTTCTCCAAAAGGCTGCAACTACGTTTAAACATTGCTGAATTTTATTAATTAACTATGATTTTCATAACATTTTGAAGTTTGTGGCATTGACTTCTCAAAGATAGAGGAAATGAAGCTCGTTCCTTTTTTTTCTAATTAATAGTTCTACTTTGGGAGATGATCTCTGAGCTTTTGCATTCTCTTATATTTATCAAGACTGAATTCTGGGAAATTTGTGCCTTAAAATTATTATGATACTATCAAAAGTTTAATATTGATAGAAGTTTTGAGTTAAGATTTCTGTAATTCCTGTAATCAGGCAGATTCAACAAAAACAACTTTCTCCGCAGGCCACGAGATGCGGTCCGGGCCAGTCCATTTGTGAAATTGCAAAATTTCACAGATAAGTCTGGGCACGTTCTGTGTAGATTAGGAGATCATAGGACTAGCAGCTGGATTTATAGTCGCAAACGTGACTGCACTGATTCAGATTGCTGCGGGAACTATTTGCACAGGTGATTTCAGCTTTTTGGGGATCATGTGCGAGACAAGTGGGCACGGCATCTCCATTTTTTGGAACACCGATACCGGGGTTCAAATGACCTCAAAGATCCCAGAAAGAGAACATTTTTTTTTTATTTGATTCACACTCTGGGTGGTGGTAGTTAGATAGTGGCAGAGTAACCTAACCTGAGGGTAATTAAACACACCCTTTCCCAACTAGCCGGGCATCATGCAAGATTGGGATGATTTCCGTAAGATAGGGCAGACTCGTATCCACCGAGATAAGTCCGTCATGGGTCCATAAACGGAGGGGAATAAACTAAATTTAGATACTCCTTGTCTGGAGCCCAATAATCCGGCGCACACGAATCGCCGCAGGCCATATAAGCCCACGGAATCCGAGCGAGCCGGTGTAGTTAGTGAGACCTCATCAGCAGCAACGCAATTTGAAAGATGCTCTCCTCGCAGAGGCAGTTTCTCCTCCCCATCCTGGGGCTCTTGGCCCTGGCCGGACCAGCCCTCGGTGGCGTCAAGGAGGTGCACGATGTGTACGAGCTCACAGGTCAGCCTGCCATTCAGCCAAGGTTCTCCACGGACGTGGCCAACGGCAAGTACACACCCCCGGAAGAGATGGATCCCCAGTTCTGGTACTCACTTGCCGACGAGGAGATCACAAAGCGTGTCGCCCTGCCGCAACCCAGTTCCGCGAAGGCTAAAAATGTGATTATGTTTCTGGGCGACGGCATGCCTCTGGCCACCGTTACAGCTGCTAGGATCCTGAAGGGACAGCGTCAGGGCAAGACCGGCGAGGAGTCCTCGCTGAGCTTTGAGCGGTTCCCCCACACGGGATTGAGCAGGGTGAGTTACAAAACCAATAAATTAAAATATATAGTAACTAATGGGAATCTTGTACTCTTGCAGACCTACTGCGCCAATGCCCAGGTGCCCGACTCCGCCTGCACGGCTACCGCCTATCTTTGCGGCGTAAAGACCAACATCATCAATATTGGAGTCAGTGCCGCCGTCAACTACAACAACTGTACCGCCAGCCAGACTCCCGCTAACCGTCTCACCTCCATCGCCGAATGGGCCCAAAATGCGGGCAAATCTACAGGCATTGTGACCACCACCACCCTGACCCATGCCAGCCCATCGGGAGCCTATGCCAAGACTGCCAACCGTATGTGGGAGTGCGACTCGGATGTTACCAGCTACGGCGCGGACGCCAGCACCTGCATCGACATGGCCACTCAGCTGGTGACACAGACACCTGGCAAGAACTTCGAGATCATGTTTGGCGGCGGCATGGGCAAGTTCCTGCCCAAGACCATCAAGGATAGCCACGGAAAAGCCGGAGAGCGATCCGATGGTGTCAACCTACTAGGCCGCTGGCAGGGACTCCACGATGGCGGCGTCTTGGTCACCAACCGCGATCAGCTGCTCAAAGTAAACGTCTCGCGTGTGTCCAGCATCATTGGTCTTTTCCAGTCCAAGTTGATGGACTTCCACATGGACGCGGATAAAACCTACCAGCCCACGCTCTCCGAGCTCACTGAGGTGGCCATCAAGAAGCTAAGTCAGAACGAGAAGGGATATTTTGTGTTCATTGAAGGTGAGTTGTCCCACAAAAGAGAGCAGGGTCATATAAGTTTGTTGGGTGAATTTAAGCTTTATATATTATCATCTTTATCAGCATATAACATTTTATGAATGGGACTCTGTTCTGGTTTTCTCAAACTCAAATTTTAATTGTAGAACTCGAAGCAAATGTATTCTATATCCTTATTTTATTTACCTTTCAGGTGGTCTTATTGACTATGGCAATCACTACACCCAACCAGGCTATGCTCTGGACGAGGCTTTGGAATTCGAGAAGGCCATTCAACTTGCTCGGGACATCACCAACATCGAGGACACTTTGATTGTGGTGACCGCTGATCATGGTCACGCCGTGAGCATCGCTGGTTATCCTGGCCGTGGAACACCCATTTTGGGCCTAAATCAGCAAGACACCGATCTTAATGGAGTGAAGTACGCCGTGCTCAACTACGCAGCTGGTCCTAACCAGTATCTGGACGAGACCGGACAGCGTATTCCCCTGGACGACATCCTGGTCTCTGACGACGCAATTGCACCCAGCTACATTGCCAAGGAGCAAGGCGTGCACTCTGGCGAAGATGTGGGTATCTGGGCATCAGGCCCGCAGAGTCACCTCTTCACCGGCGTGATGCAGCAGAGCACCATTCCCCATCTGATGGCCTATGCCTCCTGCATTGGCAGCGGGCAGAAGGTGTGCGATCGACCGTCATAGACCCGACACCAGATAAATCCATTTACAAGACTCAGGGAAGAGCAAGCAAACCGATTATGATGACGATGTCTGGGTATACCTAGTATACGAGGCATATTTTTTTGTAGTTTTCAACAAGACTTCGCATTTGAGTCTTTAATAAAAAATGTACTAAGCAATTTAAAATGTGTATGTGTTCATTGTTTATTTGGGGCTATGTATTTTATGTTCGGAAAATTTTTAAGACACGAGGAAT
The DNA here is from genome assembly GCA_018904815.1 of Drosophila ogumai. Classification (NCBI taxonomy): domain Eukaryota; kingdom Metazoa; phylum Arthropoda; class Insecta; order Diptera; family Drosophilidae; genus Drosophila; species Drosophila ogumai. The sequence continues at coordinate 54,329 of JAEIIJ010014066.1, read as the reverse complement.
ACAATTTGGGACTGAAAACATAATTGTACTAATTATGTTAAGACTTGATTTACTGATAAAATCTTGTATATTTTATATTCATATAAATCTGTTAATAAAATAACCTAAGCTATTTTAAATTTATATTGTGTTGAAATTTAAATAAAGCTTTAGCAACTTGTACCTTTTTTTAAGGGCACTGACTATCTAAATTTCAATTATGTAAAGATGATTTAAGAGGTTTTTGTGGCATCCCTGACCGAAATGGATGATAAAACACCACTTCATAGTACATCTTTAATAATCTTAAAAGATACTTCGAATAAAATAGTTGAAATTCATCAATATTTAACAAATTTAAATAGAAAATATCAATTTAAATATAAACGTATAACTCTCCAAATTTGAATTTTTCAATTATTAATTTAAAAGGTTTCTGTGGCATCTTTGAAGTTTAGGGCTATCACAAAATTAATGATAAAACACAACTTCATAGATCATTTTTAATACGTAAAGATACTTCTAATAAATTAGTAAAAATTCATAACAACAAATTTAAATGTAAAATACAATTTTACCACTTTTAGTCGAGAATATCTCATTAATTTTGTAAATTATTTTCCATAAAAATATATTATGACTTCTAGCTCGTTTCTCATGTAATTTTAATGACACTTTTCTTTTTTTTCGGGCAATAATTATAAAGTCTCCTAGGTTACTACAGATGGCTGATAACTTGTTAAAAATATATCATTGCTCTGATGAATTGCATAATACATTTCACTGGCAATAGTGCCAGCCCCAGCCCCAGCCCCAGTGTCTCCTATCATCGAGGAACCTTAATTGGTGTCACGTCAGTGTGTGGCTCTTTACCCAAGATATAATATCTATATCTTTTACTGGTCATGCTTATGGCTGCAAACTGTGGAATTTAGCACCTGTCACCCCTGATATAACCTTGGCAGTGTGGGGTGGAGGGTCAGGTTTCGCGGTTCCCAATTTCGGGGTGCCGTGCCCACCAGAGCCCAAACCGTGTTCGTTTATCGCCCCAGCTAGCTTGTCATTGGTCCAGGTCCTCGGACTGGTAGCCGGGTCTTTCGGCCCGAAAGATCCCCCATATAATCATAAAGCCTAATGGCCAAAAGACTGGGCAAATACTGGGCTATAAACCGAGCATTTTTGAAGACGCTTGAGTTAGAGGATTATGCCATGAAGATATGACAAGCCAGATAAGAACGCCCAAAGAGGTTAATAAAAGGCCGTGGGAAGACGCTAGGAATCAGTTCAATTGTCAACGCCAAGCGAACTAAACACCTGACCAAAATGACAAGATTCGTCGGGATTATCGTGGTGCTAAGCGCCCTGGTGGCCGTCTCCTTGGCCGCATCTCTGGACAGTGAGTGGTGTTAAAATATGACAAAAAAGTGATTGAAAATCTCAAAGGAATCATTTCCATTTCCAGTGTCCGAGATTCACAACCAGCGGCAGTTGGTCGGAGGCTCGGAGACAGTCTCAAAGACCCGCGAGGCAAACCTCATCGATCCCAATGCCATGGGCAAGGGCAAGACCGGACCCGAGGAGGAGAAGAACGCCCAGTTCTGGTATGACCTGGCTCACGAGGAGATTGCCAAGAAACTGGAGCAGCCGCAGATCGATAAGAGGAAGGCCAAGAACATAATCATGTTCCTCGGCGATGGCATGTCCTTGTCCACAGTGGCCGCTGCCCGTATTCACAAAGGTCAGCTGAAGGGCAACCCCGGTGAGGAGGACTCCCTTAGCTTCGAGAAGTTCCCGTACACCGGTCTGAGCAGGGTAAGTGGAAAAATATAATTAAATTTTAGATTGTTAAGGTATTTAAATGAAGATATTAAACTTGGAAAATGGTAATAACAGGAGTATTTAATTTTCTAAATGCCTCCAAAAGAAAGATAGAAACTTTAAAGTCCTCCAACTTCCATGCCTGTATTGAAATCTACTATATTGTACCTTCTTTTCAGACCTACTGCTCCAACGCCCAGGTGCCCGACTCTGCCTGCACGGCCACAGCCTATCTGTGTGGCGTCAAGACCAACATCGTGGCCCTTGGAGTTACTGCCGCTGTTAACTTTAACAACTGCAGTGGCAGCGAAGATCCTGCCAACCGCCTCACCTCTATTGCCGAGTGGGCCCAGAATGCTGGCAAATCCACGGGTATTGTGACCACCACCACCTTGACCCATGCCAGTCCTTCGGGTGCTTATGCCAAGACAACCAACCGATTCTTTGAGAGCGACACTGATATCGTTACCTACGGCGAGGGACAGAACGATCCGGCCACCTGCACGGACATTGCCACACAGCTGATCACCCAGACTCCCGGCAAGAACTTCGACGTGATGCTGGGCGGCGGCATTGGCAAGTTCCTGCCCAACACCGTCACGGATCCGTTCAACAAGAAGGGCGAGCGTTCCGATGGAGTGAACCTACTATCCCGCTGGCAGGGCATGCATCCCGGCGGAGTCCTGGCCTACAACCGCGACCAACTGCTGAGCATAAACGCCTCGAAAATCACCAACCTAATCGGTACCTTCCGCTCGGGCGTAATGAGCTTCCACAAAATGGCCAACCCCAAGGAGGAGCCCACTCTGAAGGAGATGACCCGCAAGGCCATCGAGATAGTTAGCAAGAACATCGGCGGGTATTTCCTGTTCGTCGAGGGCGGCCTCATCGATTACGGAAATCACTATAACTCCCCGACAATTTCGCTGGACGAGACTCTACAATTCGGGGAGGCGATCCAAGAGGCCGTTGACATCACCAATCCCGATGAGACCCTGATCGTGGTTACTTCCGACCACGCTCATCCCTTGTCCATCTCTGGCTATCCCGGCAGAGGCACGCCCATTCTGGGACTCAACCAGGACGACACCGATGTGAATGGTGTCAAATACGCCACTCTGAACTATGCCGTGGGTCTGGAGCAGTACCTCGACGAGCATGGCCAGCGTTACGATCTCTCCGATAAAATTGGAAAGGAGGGTGAGTGTTAGCTAGTCTAAAAATATAAAATATTTATCCCTTGTTTCTTCCAGACTTCATTCATCCCAGCTACATTCGTGGCCATATCGGCGTGCATGCTGGCGACGATGTGGGCATCTTTGCCACCGGCCCTCAGAGCCATCTCTTCAGCGGAGTCGTCCAGCAGAGCACCATTCCCCACATGATGGCCTATGCCGGCTGCATTGGCGATGGTCCCACTCTCTGCAACACTCAGGAATAGACAGATGTGTTCCATTCGTCAGAATGGTTCTAAAATATAGAGTATTTCAAAAGCATTTGCGGTTTTGATTCTGGTTCCTGGGGGGCACTTTCGCGAAATCAATAATCAAATTGACTCTACTCCCATAATTTATTGCATCTGTCCAGTTCGACTGTCTGCTGAATTGACTTCAATTAAAAACGCATCAGCCAGACACAGCGTCGAAGTCGCACTTGCAGATACAGATGCAGATACGGAGACAGATACAGATACAAAGACAGATATAGATACAGATACAGATACAAAAAACAGATACAGATACGATTCGTTGAGCGATCACAACGATTTGTTGCCAGCAGAGAGCTGTCAGTGGGAGAATAAATATGAATTCGCTGAATGTCAGGTTCAAGCGCTGGCATTGCCAGTAGATGGGGATATATCGGATCGGCAATCGGCATATAGACACCCACACGCATGTGGAGCAGCTCCTTCACTGGCCGACTTTGACTTGCAATTGTTTTGCTTGTCGTTACTCATTCTCCAGAATTTATTTAAATGCGCTTGACATGAAGCAAGTCGAGGCGAGACAAGACGAAGGCGCAGCTTCGGAACAATTAAGCTTAATATTTATTTGCTGCTTAAGCAATTAAGGATCGTTTTGCCAAGGCAGTGTCCTTGCCCCAGCCACATTGACAACTTCATAACTCTCTCGGCACGCACAACAAAGAAACGTCGGATTCGACATATGAAATTCATATTTAATTCATTCAACAAATAAACAATATGATTGTTAGCTTAATAACCTTTACTTTATTATGGAAATACAAAGGAAAAAAATTAGTTTACTCCGATTTACTTTATTTGTATTTAATACAATTTAATAGATAAAAAATATATTTTTGAAATACTCTTAACAAATTTTTTAAACTTTTCTATGATCTTTAAATCTTAAAGTCAGCTAGACTCCAAATTAATTCCATAGAAATTCACAGTAGGTACTTTGTTATGACATCAACTTAGGGGAGTTGAGTTCGGCTCGTGCCCAGGCTTGGCTTCCTTTGAATCTATTTTTACAGCTCTTTTTCGCTTAAAAACTTCCCGAAAAATTTGCTTGTTGTGCAGCGTTTTGTTGGCTCAGCGAAAAGTGGAAGCAGTCGGCGGATTGTTGCGCTCGCTTGTCGGCTTCGTTTCGCGATCCTAAAATCGCAGCCAGCTGCTAAGCGCTAACAGCTCGCTCTGTTAACTTGGCCGAGTCTCAGTCGCAGTCTGAGTTCCAAATCTGTCGCGACAGCCAACGCGTGTGCGGATCAGATCAGTCTTTAGGCCAACTTGACGCTAATTTCTGCTGACTGGGAACTGCTAACTGCTAACTGCTAAGTGCAAATCGCATCCCGAAGTGCGCGCGTGTGTGTATCTTTGTATCTCAACGCGAATTGGGGGCCGTGATTAGCCCACTGGATTGCCGGTGACAGGTGAGAATGCGGGTTAGATAACCACGTACCATATCCATATCCAAATCCAGTTCGAACAGCAGTGTTGAAATGGTAATTGAATGCGTGGCCTGGCGGGAAATGAGTATCAGATGGATTTGCGGTTAACGAGTGCGCCCACAAACGAAAACAAGTGGAAGCCACACCGACGGCTATCAGGGTTCGCACTTGCTAATTTATCAGAAGAGTAAACAGCCAATTACAGGCTTATATCTAAGACTTTTCACCATATCCCCCTAGATTACGGCCTCAAATATTTGGCCTAGAGTTGGGGCATTTACTGTGAGCTCTATTCAGATAAAAGGCTGTCAAAGGTAATCCTACAGCTTGGCTCTCGCTTGGCGGAAATTCGGCCAAACATTTATCAGAGATCTTTTGCGAAAACTTGCATTTTTCATAAAGACGCACTAGAAAGTCTAGAGGAGATGCCTGTGCTAGTTTGGGCCAAGATCAGGTCTGGCCAAAAGCGCTGCGGGCAGTTCGTGGGTGCCGCCGAGCAGATGCAGATGCAGATGCCTTCACCAGATACAGATGGTCTAGTCACGGCAACCCCTCCGACACGATGCATTTCACCCAAAAACCAAGCAAAAATAAAAATAAAAGAGGTGTAGAAGCCAACACGAATGCAATCGATCACTGCACGAGTATCCGTAACCAAATAGACAACCTGGGGATTGCGTCTTATTTTCCATCTGCTGCAGCTGGCATTCCTCCGGCGGTGTTTACTTTCGGCATTAGCTACCGACAGGGGAACATGTTATTCTCGTTCTCGTGCTTGTTCTGTGTATTTTGCTCCACTGACCGTGAACTTGACCAAATGGATTTCCATTCAAGCCTAGGCCTTGCACTCTCCTTTGATTTTGGCTATAACCCCTGAAAGGGGTCAACTATTACAACGCAAAAGGTTATATATATATATGCAAATTTGACTAGGCCTAAGGTTAACCAGAATGCGGACAGGAAGCGCCATTTAAAAGGGAAGTCGAGCAATCTGTAACGAAGCTTTCAGACCCAGAACCCAGAGTATTCGAATCTCCGCTAATCCCATAAATTTGTCAGTTCTCATTTTTTCAAACACGCAATCCGGTCCAGTTCCGGCACCTCCTCCTCCCAAAAGCCGAAAGCCAAACAAAAACAAAGACACACACACACGCACACACACCTGACGAAGGTGAGTGAGTGGTTGAGTGAATGAGCGTGTCATGGAGCTACTGGTCTTGTCCAGGTGATGTCATGTCTATCTCTGTTGGCGGGATGGCTGTGTAGCGCACAGGGCGGCAACTTCATTTTCAGACTTTAGCTCCTAAGGTAATGCCTCCCCCTGCTTTACTTTCGATCGCTCGGCCGTCGATCTAATTTGCATTTACATAATTCTCAGAGACTTTACGACTGGCTAAGTATCTCCCACAACCCTCGGCCCTGTTTGATTACCTACGATATTTGCATAATCAATGAATCGAACCGCTCAGTTGTCTCAGATTCGAGCTGATCATTTGCATACGACGAAATTAAGTGGCAGGGCGGTGTTAGCCGGTGTCTACTGTACGGGGGAACGTGACGCTGTCATTAGGCAAAGCGCCTTTTAAATGGATTGGCCTGGGTAACAACAAAACTCGAAAAGCGGCAATTAAAATGTAAATTGCATCACAAGCAGTTTACATTCTGCCGTCAATTGCTCCGTCATCGTTCTGATATATGGCGCATACGCACTGTTGGCCAAGTGCTTAAGGTTATTTTTATATGTAGAATGCACATTTATTTATTTATTCGCAATTGACACGCTTCGGGGCTTAGATATCGCCTGGCAACGATCTCTGCATATTTTCGTAATTGATTCGAATGGTTATTACGGGGTATTACGATTATTACAATGTGGTTGGTTATGACTCGCCGCGGGGCACGGCACACCCACGCCTGGCACACCGCGGCAATCAACTCTGACCTTTCGGCAGGTGATGAATGCACTTTTTTAATCGCCATTTAATGGGAAATACGATCCGCTGCGATGTCACAGTGGCACTGCCATCGATTTTGATTTATGGCGCGCGGCGGCTATCGCTCGCTATTGCTGGCTTCCAATTCAATCAGTCAGCGATTCAATGGCGCTAAATGGAAAATGCACTTAGCTGTCATCGGCTTGACAAATGACGTCACCGCTTATCATACGCTCCATTGCCAGAGTCGAGTGCAGCGCAAATACGGATCTGTCTGTGACGTCGCAGACAGCAGCTCCAGTGGAGCTATTTGCTTTTCCCATTCGGCCAAACCTGGTCACTGCCACGATATACAGACTTACATCTTGTATTTATTTGTGGCCCATTAGCAGTTCACACCTCAGCAGAGCTGAGCGCGCTAAAGTGGCGCCCTGCGATCGCCGCTGCCTATTGTCACTTTCAATTATGCAACGAATGCTAATTGAACTTGGCCAAAGTGAAACGCCCGAGTCCAGAAAGTGACAGCCCGACAGGTCGATACGAAAATAGATAGAGCGGATAAAGCCATAAAAGTTCATGAATGAATCGCAGTGAGTTGACGTAGGCAAAAAGTGGAAACTGCTTATCAAAGAGACACTATAAACTGAGGCTCTGTTTACGTCCAAAGTTCAGCACTTTGGCAAGACGACTTGTTATACTTTTTTAGGTTTTGTTTTTTGCTGGAATTAATTATTAAGAATATCAAAGTTTAGCTTTGATTATTGAATATAATATTATCTATAGAATATATATAATTCTTAAGAAAATTTTCTATCCCAGGTAAATTCATTTACTAAACATATACTGAAAAACTTTTAAATAAAATATTTCCTGCAGTGACTTTCCTTTTGAATTTTTTAAATATTTTTCAGTTTAATTTAAATTTTCAAAAACTAATTTCTTGTCCAGCAAATTAAGGGCTTTAATGTACAAATGTTCCATCTATGAGACACTTAACCCAGGGACTCTCTATTAAATCACCCATTGTGGTTATTGGAATTTAAATTTTTCGCCTGCCAATTAATTTATGGGACACTTAGTTTAGGTGCGCTTCTCCCCCATTTGTTTTTTTGGGGCCCTGCCTTAATTTCTATTTGAAGAGCAATTAATTTATGATGACATATCACCCATTAACATCACACAAAGTTTTTGGGCTTACTGCGCAAAATAATGGAAACGAAACCCAACTATGAATATACAATATAACAATTGCGGCGACATTGTTGAGCGGTGGCTCAACCGTCAAAGAGGTGGATCGTGGCTCCGACTTTCGATGGGGGCACGTCATATCTATATCTATTTCTATATGCGAGCTTGTAGCTAAATGAATCAGTATTTGGCCAATATACAAGGCACATTAAGTCCGCTGAGCGAGTGCCCCGTCATCGCGCCGTGCAGACGTTGACACTGACTGAGTGTCACTGACATTGGATGAGGCCGCAATAAAATCGTAGCTGCGAATCAACATACCATGTATCTGGCGGATACAGCATGTATTTGTATCTGTATCTGTATCCATCGCACGCCAAATGATTCGCACTTGGCATTGACAATGACTTTCTGGCAGAAACATCCCGCAAAAGCGACAATTGTCGCAGCACAAACACGAACCGAATTCTGTTTGGGTTAAGGGCGACTCTTTCGGGCAGCTTATTAACCCAATTAACCCATAAGATATTATGCTTAATAATACATTATAGTGTATAAGCAGGTAGCTTGTATTGTACATCTTTCTAAAAGCAAACGACAGACAATTTTAAAAACGAAAAGTAAAAGTAATTGTCGGACCATCTGTTCTAAATGAAAACTTTTTGGCAGACCCCAAAACAATTCGCTTAAGATCTCAGTTTATGGCACACTACACAGCAGTGCAAATAAATGTCTAGCAAATAGCATTCAGTCAGCTGTGAGGGGAATTTCAAACAAATTCTCGCCTTAGGCCGTAATTTGCTACCTTTTTCGGTTGATTGGCGTACAGAGGAAAGTGCCAAGAAAGATTCGTCATGCGAATCAGAGGCAGAATTAGAACCGAGCGTTGGCTATGAATAGAAATGGATACAGATACAGATACAGATCCCTGGGTGACACCAACGCCTGTCTCCAGACAGACAAGCCGCTTGTATAACCCTTGTTTTTGGGTTCGGGTTCGGGTTCAGACAGTAATTCCGAGACGGCGCAATGTTAAATCCAGGCTGCCGACAGATCGCGAAACGCAGATACCAGACTTGTCCCACTGGCCTGATCGGTGCCCAAGAGACCGTAGGCGGTCGAATATGGGCCACGCCGTATCGAAAGCCATACTCTCAAATATAATTAAAACATTTGTCGCGAGCACATGCAGGGCAATTAATAATAAGTACGATCGAACACATGTCCGCCAGTGCAAATCCCGGGTAATTCACGGACCGGCGACAGGGAAGGAGTCCAACTCCCCAACATGGTTAATATGTATGGCAATTGGTTTTCTCACTTACTTCACTCTTTTATTATTTGCCATTTCAATAACCACAAATAGTATTCACATGGCTTTCAATATAAATGTCAAATTTAATTGACGTCATTAATATTATGCATATCTCGGAGTTGAATCTAAACTGGTATTTTATACATTATTGCCATTCCGATTAGTTTTCTCAAGAGAGTTTATTGATATGATTAATATATTAATTTATATTCTTTGGAAAATATTATGAGCTGTTGATGTCACTCATAATTATGGAATGCTTTACTGTTTATTTAAGTTAAATTAATTAAGTTTGGTTAATAAAAAGTATGAGAAATATATATATTCCCTTTTAACTTGTTTTAATAATGACTATTTTAGATAATTTAAGTGCATAATAAATCAAATGAGAATCAAATGTTGCCTACGCCAAGAACTATTACTGAATTTTATTAAAATCTATTAAATTCCAAAATAAGGATTTGAAATAGGGCTGCCAAAACATTGGTTTCTGTGCTAAAGAAAAATTGGTTAATATATTTGTTTAAAACTTGTAAAAATATACATATTTCAGGTCTTCTTGAAAGAATAAAATAAATCCAATAAATTATAACACAAAATTATTAAAATAAAATTGGTTTAAAGATTATTTCAAAAAAGAAAATTATAAATTCAGTATGCAGTATGCAAAAGCACAATTGTCAAAATAAATCTGTTAAGAAATACATCCAAGTCACAAGAAAACAATTATAATAAATGTCTAAGAAATGTTGTTTATTTTGTTTCTGTATAAAACTAAGTTTATTTTCCTTTTGTGATTTCAAATGCAAATACAATAAATAAATATAAATCAATGCCGAGTAAAACTGCACTAATCAAAACATAAAAACCAAATACCTTTACATCTATTTCCCCTAAACTATTACTCATTTGTTTACAATGACCAGAGCAATGCATCTTCTCCAATATATCCAATAGATGTGCCAAAATTGACGTCACTAATCGGTGGGGGCGTATGCGGAATAGCTCGGATTAAAAAGAACAGAAAAAGAACTATTATGAGGGCCGGCATGTAAACATTTCACCCTGTCTATTTGGCTCACTGTTTTACGAGCTTCTCGGTTTATTTTGGATCGTTTCCCTTTTTGACTGCAACAATCTAGGAACTTGATGGTGAGGCATTTAACTTAAGTGCTAACACAACCGCAGAGCGAAAATTAAACGGCAAACAAAGCGGCCACAATAAACACAAGACCGCGCCGCGTCTATAAATCAGCACCGAGGAAGGCGCCCATTAAAAATCGTCCACACGGTGGTGGTGGAGCTCGGCGGCACTGGAGCAGCAGAGCAGCTCGCTGTTCAAACGCGGCTATCACCAAAAACAAACTCAGCAGCGTTCGTTACGATTCCCAACTGGTTCAGCCGCTGGCTGAGTGGAAGTCCGCTCGCCACTGGGGCCGAGTTGCGAGAGGTGAAGATTGGGTTAGGTCTCGCTAGACGATGCTTGAGGGCCTTGTTCTCCCAACCTATATGTTACGACTTACGGAACAGCCTTGAGAAAATCTGATCTCGCTTTATTGAATATATTTTATAAATACGAATGCATTTGGTTAGACAACTTGTAGCTGTTCGAGTGATGAATGCGAATAATGATTGACAAACCGCCTAATTGGGAGACCGCGCTGATGTCTGTCAAGTTCGATAATTACTAATCACTGCAAACATGCCGAAAAAAAAACACTTGTTGCACGGGTGTGTGGGAGCACTCGAGTGCAACTTTTTAGGGAACTACGGACTACAGTACACCTGCACTGAGGCTAATAAGATGCCTAAATATAGATGCTTACACATGCCACCACCCCGAGAATCAAATCGAATCGAATAGCTTGTGATGAGCGAATTATTAATTATCAACAATGGGCAACGGCAACAGTGAAGAAAAACAATTTCATTCCGTGTATCTCTTGGCCAGCTGGGGGAACAATGCAAATACGTAAGTAGATCGATACGTAACAGGCGAAAAATCCAAACATTTAGGTTTATTTGTTTTGTCGATTTTTAATAAACATAGCAGACATAAACAGGGAAATATTAACGGGTTGAGCATAATGCGCAGCGAACAGGTGATAAAAACAGGTGATTCCGGGGCGATTCGGCAACTGTGACAAGGTATTTAATAATCGCTGGGGTATAGTTCAAGGCCTCATCAATAAAAGAATCTAAAGCGAGGCTGCTTTTTCCCAAATACGTTTCTTATTAAATATACAAAATTATATTCGCTCATTTGGAGATTATCAGAAGCCCCCTTGCTGCGTGTTGCTTTTTTTAGTTTAACCACTTTTGCTGTTGTTATTTTATTTTAATACACAATTTTATAGTAATCTGACCACCCCTTTATGAAGAGCTTAATTACCAGCGAAAATTCTATAGATAATTCGTCAGTCCATGTACATACGTATTGCCCATTACATATTTAATTTAATAACTTTTCCTAGAAAATACTTATTTGAATAATATTATTTATAGAAAATTCTATAGGCCTGAACGAAAATGTTAACAACTTTTTGTCAGAAACTTTTTTTCTTTTCAATAAACAAATTCATCGAAATCTGCTGTTTCTAAACAACTTAGTTAAATGTCATTATTCGTCATGCTAATAATTTAATTTTGTTATAAAAAATATTTGTTTCACAGAAATGTAAGATTTCATATATATTTTTTTTTATGATTGAACGAAATAGTTATCAGTTTTTGTTAGAAATTTATTTATTTTTTAGATAAAGAAATTCATAGAAATCCGCTCAGCGGTTTTAGAGAAGTTTACCAACTATCAAGAATTTATAGAAGCATTCCCATGGGAATTCTAAATTCCCATGAGATATCCTCCAGCTAGCCGTGAGTGTTCCAAACCCATTGAACAATGGTGTGGGTCAAGAGTGTTTGGTAATGTTTTAAAATTAGCCGCTTGGCCGCCTGGCTGGCTTTCCAATCGCCCGTGAAATAACTCTTATAAATAGCCAAATTGCTCGTATTTGATCGTTTAATCGCGGCGATCTCAGCTGATATGATTCGATGTTATGGCCAAAATGGCAATAAATGCTCCTCGTAAACTGTAACTGCACACAATGGCATGGAATTGAGGTGTGGAACTGCACCCGGAAACAAATCTGGCATCGAAGCCGATCAATAAATTGGCTAACGGCGGGCAGCTGCTGGCCATAATAAACCAATTGTCAAACTGTCAAATTCCAAGCACTCTGTCTGCACTCGCATAAATAAAATACTTTGGCGAATAAACAATTGCCGACACCGACACCTCTGTCGTCGGGCTTTCCCCTCCCTCTTTACGTGTTAATATAATAATTCGTTTTCAATGTCAGAGAGTATTTAAATTGCATAAAACAAAACAAACGCCCTGCACTTGATGCCCGACAATTGGAGGGTAATTGAAACGAATCGACTATTTGAAATATTAAACAAAAATATGCCAAAAAAAGGCGATGTCTTTTATTGTCCGCTGACCTCTTCCCCCAAAAGTGTTGTTTGTGGCTGCCGACTGCCAAGAAATTCTCCAAATTACACACTGAAATTAATTCAATTGGGTTTGTGGTCACACTTCCCCGATGAATGGGTGACAAGTTGGATCGATTTCGTCACTGGAACTTGACCAGCATTCCGGGAATCCAAGCTGATGCGAATATTGCGTGCCAAACGTAGGGGAAACCTTGAAGATACATTGATCAGCAGAACAATTTTTCGAAGTGGAGAAAAATTCCTCGCATACTTAAGCGAAATTTTCCAAAGACCTCTATTTCAAGTGCAATTCACGTGAAAAGCGCCGAAAAATATTCAATAAATCGATCGGACCAAGGTTGCACTTTCAGCGGATGGGGATCAAGGGGAAAGTCGAAATTCCTTCTGGTTTTATCCTCCATTAATTGGTTCGCCAACAAGTTCAAAATTCCCATTGGCCACTGCACATAAACAAAGACAACGCCCATAAAAGAGGCGAGCAAATAAATACACTTTTTTAATGATCAGCAAATTGATTATGGATGGATGAAAATGCCTTGAAAATGCTCAATGAATTCTGCCAAATATTTATGCATTCCTTTGGTATATTTGCTTGGCAATTCATTTGCTTCGGAAACGATTAACCACAGTTATTAATTTCTGTAAATAGCCGCATTCGCCGCGAAATGAGCCAAAGGAAATTTCTACAAACGAAAATAATATATTTATGAATGCGATGCCGAAGCCACTGTGGAATCTAGTGACAGGGAGCCGATTAAAATTCCAAACGTCGACTTCCTAGACAATACGAGGCATTCATTCATTCATGGGGGAATCTCCCGATTTATGGCCAAAGTTTCCACATTTTTTTTTATGTCGCTCCGTACCCGGCCGGCCCACTTATCTATCGTTGGCGCTATGACGAAACAATATCAATCTGTCCCCAAATTGAACAATGTAAATCGTATTGATAAACATTCGCGATAAGGAAGTTACATGACAGGTGGGATTGGCATTGGTTTGGCCTGTTCTTGAACTACTTTCCAGTCTTCCGCCTCGTCCGATTCCGATTCTGATTCCAGGCCAGGTACTTGTGCGTCTGGTCCAAGTCCGTTCAATTCAAAGGCCAATAATATGACATAAATGCTTCGGAATGCCAGCAATCTATCGGAGCGTACGAGTGCGTACAGCCGGAATATCAATAAAACGCCTTTTGGCCACAAAGCAGCACCCGGCATAGCCGTCGCGCACAAAATAATGCTGATCAGGGGCCCAATTAAATGGTGGCATAATTATGTATAAATACTCGCTAATTGATTGGCCGGCTCAAGTCAGGCATTCGCGATGATAAGGCAGGCACTCGGGCGTGTTTAATGACTTCATTACCTGGCCAGATTGTCATCAGTCTCTCACGTTGATCATCATTCACATCACCGAGTAACGACGAGAGCTGGAGTGCAGTCACATCTGGACAGTTGTCGTGCTGTCACCGGTTAGTTAGTAATAGCCAAAGTTTAGATTCAAATGTTCTGCCATTACTCATGCCATTGAAATTCCACTCTGGGAACTGGTAAACAGATAAGGCTTACCTATACCAAATAGTTCCTATTGCAAATCCTAGTCTTATCTAAGACTTCCCCTGGCATTCTCATTTCTTATCCAAGGCCTGTCAGCTTAGTGGGATTATGAGTTAATGGACAGGGAGAAAGGGGAAATTAAAGTCTGCCAAAAACCGCTTTTGGCTTGGCCATTAGGCGACACATTCGCTCCGGTTTCCATCCATCTCTTTGGCTGCCTTTTGTCCACGCTCGGCCAGAGATCGTAATTTGGCTTGAAGCGGACAGAAATCGCTCGTAAAACTCAAGTTTAATGTCATGCAAATCGCTCCGTCGGGCGACACAGCGACTTAATGTCGTCTGATGGCTTTATTTCACACATCAAGGCTTTCGGCTTTCCCCAAAAATTGTTTGGCTTATTCCTAGAGTACGCTAAATGATTCATATTAATAGCCAATAATAAATAGGAAATGCTGTGAATCATTTAAGTGTAAGCTATTTTGGTGTATTAGTTCCTGGCATTCCACGGGCATAGCTCGGATTAGTTTACTCCTCCGACGCCGAGGGCCTCTTCTCATCGATAAACAAATAAAGGTTGTTTGTTTTCTGCGTAATGGAAATGCTCCAATTGGATCATCATCCGCCCGACGATGACGAAGCCAGTTAACTGGGCGAACTGCGGAGACATTTGAAATTGCAAAGCTCTTAATGATAATTGCTGGCATCGAAGCCAAGCGAAATAGCAGACAGATTAGCGATGATCGCATGCCAGAACTGGATCAGATCGGTCGGGGGATATGGTTACCAAGGAGGGTATATATCTGTGCAGATGGCTCCCATCGATACCCTATCTGTATCAATATCAATTTCGCACTGATTTGCCAAAAAATATAAAGACATGCCTGGGCCAATTTAATTTGATTCGATTATGGTTTGCAGGCCTTGAACCCGAATTGGGCCCAATTATCATACCGGTTATATCTTATCAATTTGAGAGGGGGGGCCAGATAACAGCAAACAATAACAAACTGCGCACAAATAATGCCAAAGGAATGTGCCCTCGAAATTGGGTTCGAGATGATCTCCGACCTGTCCTGGGGCGTACAAACATACCCCGACATAGATGTGCAAATCGAGATATCCACCCACAGACTTTCCCACAGCAGCAGCTGCTTTCATTCCGCCGCCACTTGCCAAATTCGGGCAAACACTTTGCCCCCGAAATACCTTGAGATTCGGTACGTTCTGTTGGGCCATCAGATACGGATGCCCATGACGTATACGCCGCAGTGGCAGTGGCAGTAACAGTAACAGCGGGAGAGCGTGCGAGCGAGCTAGTGAGCCAGCAAGCGCTTTCTTCATCCCTCCCTTTCCGCCGCCACCTACGCCGCGGATCGAGCACCACAGCAGCAGCAGCAGCAGAGCAGAGCGGCTCCGAGCAGCGCTGCCAGCAGCAGCAACAATAACAGAAGCGGCTACGTTATGTGGTGGCCCATAATTCTAACTGAATTCAGTCAGCAGCGAGCCGCGATCGGAGTAGGAACAGCGCGATAAGGAAATTAAATACACTAAATCCGTGCAAAATCGTACCCAATCGAACCGAAAAAAAAGAACCTACAAAAAAGAAGGCAAAGCAAAAACCATTATTGGCCTTAAAGTGCGGAATTGTGCAAAGTTATCAAAATGTTAGTATTGCGTATACGGGGTATAAGAACCCATAGTCGCCAGTTTTGTTTACCAGACTGCTGTGTCAGCAAGCAGGAGATTGTTTGGAGTTCAATTTAATGCCTGGCATTCCGAGTATCTGCGGTAAACATTGGTGTTCCTGTTAGAGGAGAACCACCGCCATTGCCACACAAAGTGTCAACGAATAGAAGCGATTTACGAGCTTGTCTTGGATCAATATTTTTCTTATTTTTCTCCTAAAATAGATCTTCGTCAGCTCAGCAACTCCACAACTACAATTCAATTAAATTCTTCTTTGCTTATTTTTCACACCAAAAACTTTATTGCCAATTGGCTCGGCAATTAATTATCGAACGCGAACTTTCAAATTAATTATCACTAAATTAAAAACGGGTTCAGCATTAGCCAAAAAAAAAATAAAAAACACCCAAAAAGAGAACCGAATAATATGCCAAAGGGGGTGGGGGAGAATGTTTGAACACCTTCGCCAGATACCTTTGTGTTTGGCCACCGCCACTCGTGATTCAGAAAATATCTTCTGTATTTTACCCTCCTAATTGAATTCTCGACGAAAATACGAGCCGTTTTGGGCTGAGCCAGCGGGCGAAAACAGGAAAATCTATTTGCAATTTGCATTTATTTATGAAACTTTGGCTTGTCTCAAAAATAAACAAGTTTCATCTTCGTCTTCGTCTCTAGAACAGAGTCAGAATCAGAATCAGAATCAGCATTATCAATGTATTAAAACGCCAAAAAACATGAAATAAAGGGGCGCTTCCGAGAGTGATTCTTCGGACTTTTCGTTCTTCGCTTTTCGTTTGGTGTGTGCGCAAATTTGAATTCGTTGCCGAATCGAAAATACAAAAAAAAAAAAAACGGAATGGCCAACAAGTGGGGGAAAAGAAACGTTTTTGTTTGGACCGCGGACAGGGTTTTGGGGATCGCGGATCGTGGATCGACAAACTAATCATGGCTGGCGTCATCGCAGTATATATAGCGGGGCTAACTGTTAACTGTTTGTCTGTGCACGGCCAGAGAATTTCTGATGAGGAGCAGCCCGTATCCGCGAGATGTACAAATTAATTATCCCACCTGAACGAACGGGTTATCATGCCCGCCTTCTATCCTCATTTGCCTAATTTTTTGGCCGTGTTGCACGGGTCGTATGCGCGATTTGCGGAATTTCGTGTATTTGACTGGCTAATTGCTGACAAATCGCAGGCCGCTTATCTAGATTTACTTAGCTTATGATAAGCATCGAGTAAGATTTAAATAACTTTGCATTCCTTACACTCTCCGGTTTAGTTGCTGCTGAGAAGAAGCCATTCAAAAAGCCATGACGATGAAGAGCGCCCAGTTAATGGGCGTCCTGGCCCTGCTCATGGGCGTGGTCAGTGCCTT
This sequence comes from Drosophila ogumai, assembly GCA_018904815.1. Classification (NCBI taxonomy): domain Eukaryota; kingdom Metazoa; phylum Arthropoda; class Insecta; order Diptera; family Drosophilidae; genus Drosophila; species Drosophila ogumai. Next base: position 37,050 of record JAEIIJ010014066.1, on the reverse strand, counting down.
CGATCACACTCTAAAACAGGACTTTCCGGGTCCCTACTGCGCCCTGCGCAACACCTGCTGCAAGGAAAGGCACGATGGCTGCTCGCTGCCCATCTCAAGTGAGTATCATTAGCTTTTTGGAATGTAACAGAGATGCGTCATAGAGATTAGTCATATGTAACAAAAACCCCAATGACTAGATACAAATTTAAATATTTATATTTATGTTCTTCTTATGAAACCTTTGTAAATTTTATAAATAAAAAAATCACTTTAACACTCACCTTGTTTGTCTATTAACAGCCACCCTCTGCTACTGTGATGAGTTCTGCGATCGCAGCGATTCCAGCGACTGCTGTCCCGACTACCGCTCCTTCTGCTTCGGAGAGGCCGATCCCATCCTCTCCTGCGAGCACAACGGCGTCTACTTCTCCAAGTTCAACAGCACGTGGGACAACTGCAACGAATGCCGCTGCCTGGACGGCGGTCATGTGCAGTGCGACAGGGACCTCTGCCTGACCGACGATGAGCTCATCAATGGAGTGAACTCCATCCATCGCCTCGGCTGGTCCGCCCGCAAGTATGACCAGTGGTGGGGACGCAAGTACGCCGAGGGTCTGCGCCTCCGACTGGGCACCAAGGAGCCCACGTTCCGCGTGAAGGCTATGTCGCGGCTGAGCAACCCCACCGATGGCCTGCCAACCTCCTTTAATTCTGTGGATAAATGGTCTAGCTACATTTCCGAGGTGCCCGACCAGGGCTGGTGCGGCTCCTCCTGGGTGCTGTCTACCACCTCGGTGGCTAGTGATCGCTTCGCCATCCAGAGCAAGGGCAAGGAGGCCGTTAAGCTCTCCCCTCAGAACATTCTCTCCTGCGCACGTCGCCAGCAGGGTTGCGAGGGCGGCCATTTGGATGCCGCCTGGCGCTACCTGCACAAGAAGGGCGTGGTCGACGAGGAATGTTACCCGTACACCCAGCACCGCGACACCTGCAAGATCCGTCACAACGGCCGTTCGTTGAGTGCCAATGGCTGCAGACCCGCCCCCAATGTGGATCGCGACAGCTTGTATACGGTGGGACCCGCCTACAGTCTAAATCGCGAAGGCGACATCATGGCCGAGATCTATCACTCCGGCCCCGTCCAGGCAACCATGCATGTGTACCGCGACTTCTTTGCTTACTCGGGCGGCATCTATCGCCGGACGGCTGCCAACCGTGAATCCCCCAAAGGCTTCCACTCGGTCAAGCTGGTGGGCTGGGGAGAGGAGCACAACGGCGACAAGTACTGGGTAAGTCTCTGGAGCTGGGCTAAATCGAGATGGATTCACTTATAACAAACCCTTTCTTCCTCTTCAAACAGATCGCAGCCAACTCGTGGGGTCCTTGGTGGGGCGAGCGCGGATACTTCCGCATCCTGCGCGGCAGCAACGAGTGTGGTATTGAGGAGTACGTCCTGGCCTCGTGGCCCTACGTCTACAACTACTACAACGTGAAGGCGCCGAAATAGGGCGGAGAATAGGGCCCCTTTAGCCGCCTCGCACAGAAAAATCTCGAGCTATGTATGCAGTAACGAAAACAGATTTATCTCATGCTTCAAAATTTTCCATTTGCTATATGGCACTCAAAGTGAATTAGGCGCTTCTATCTGTAATGTTTATGCTTAGAACCTAGTGACTAAAATGATTAGCTTTAAGTTGCGCGAACGCACAGTTAACTGCCCGCAGTACCAGGCCACCACCTCCACCTCTGTCTCACCCACTAACTGGACTCGAAGCAACACGAAACTGCCACATAACCACCTCCACCACTCCATCCCCGGATACTGCCACACCAGCCAGAGTACGACCACCCAGCACCCTTGCAGCGCATGTGATCATTGATGGAATAAAGAGTATTGGATCGGCGAGAGTCTGTAGGATACGTACGAGTGCGCACACTCAGCGTGCATTGTAAATGGAAGCTAAGTTAACTGATTGATAGACCGATGGAACCTGTTCGGCTTATATATTTTTAATAAACGAATTACTTTACATGTTACCGATGACGGGGTTTTAGGCCACAAATCCGGGTGAATCAATTTGGTCTTAACTTTATTTGTAATACATCGAGAACCCATTCGATAATCGTATATAAGATTGTATAATTCTTTTTTGTTTAACAATATTTTCACATTATTTTGTAGGGTAGGGTAGGTAGGGGGTTAAATGTAGTAAAGTAAAAATCTTCCATGAGGGTTATTTACGCGTAGCTATCATACTAGATAAATCAGGAAAATAATCAAGAATGTTTTTACTTTGCACTTACGAATACGAAATTGAAATCGAAAATCAAAAGTTGACAAAACAAAACTCAGCAAGCACACTCTACTGGTCGGTTGAAGGCCCACAACTTTCCTAACCATGGAATTTCAATGTTTTTCACACAGGCAATTTGGATACTCCCGCCGAGACGCGTCCGATGTGGGTGAATTGGGCTAATTGAGAGTGATGCCCGCAAAGGACACCTCCAGCGTCGAATCATTGGACTCCATTCGACTGCGTATGTGCGCCAGTGTGTTCTTGTAATGGCTCTCGATTTGCTTGGTCTCCTCGCTCGGCTCCAGGTTGGGCAGCTCCTCGTTGACCTTGGCGATTAGCTGAAAATAACGATATATTTATTATTAAACTGGCAAGGGGATTCCCTTATTTAAATCTTAATCACCTGATTCAGCATGGCCACGGTGATGAGCGAATTGCCGCGCTCAAAGTAAAACAGATAGTGATTCAGCAGCTCCACATACAGCTGCACCTGCACTCCGGTATCCAGGCACTGCGAGGCAATGCGAGCGCCCTTCTTCAGGCAGTCCAGAGTGCGCTTCTCGTCCCGCATCTCCTCGCCGTTTTGTCTATAAAAAGATTATTTTTAAAAGAAGAGAGTAAAGTGGTAGCTTAGATATTCTACTTACTTTCCGCTCCAAAAGAGCGCAGCACAGGCCACAACGCCACGACATTGATCCGGCTTTTTCAGCAACTTGGAGGCGGCCAGCGCACAGTTCGTTCGCAGCGGCTCGGCATTTTCCTCGCCGAAGCAGGACATTTGCTCGAAAGTGGACATTATAAGTGTTATGGCCGCCAGCTGGGCCTTCGAGTCGGAGATCTCGTCCTCGTACAGGGAGAAAGCCTGCGTCATGAACTCGTAAGCCACTGTCTCGTGGTTCGTGTAGCCAATCTCTCCGATCACCAGGGCACCTTGCAGATACAGACGCAACGCCAAGTCGGCCAGATCAGCCTTGGCCAAGGCACTGATGGTGCTATGGCAATACTGCACGATCTTCTGGCATTTCTTGTCCCAATTCTCATCCTGCTCGGCGATGGCCTTGTACTTGAAGGACAGCTGGTAGGCGGCAAAAACTAGCGGCGGTAGGACATGCTTCAGCCGTGAGCCACCGCCATTACCGAGATGTTTGCGGGCAGTCTGCAGCATTTTGTACTGCATGTCGGGCTCATCGGAGCGCATCAGATGGATGAACCTAAATGGGAAGTGGGAGTATTTAATAATTATAACTATGTATCATATAAGAGAGACGGGATTACCTTGCCACCACACCCTGCTCCTCTGCAAACTCCTCGGCATCTGGACTGCTCCCTCCTGCTGCCGCTGCTGGGTTGTCCTTGTTCGAGTCATCGTCCTTGATCAGCGGCGTGATAATGGTCAGCAGGCTATCCGCCTGATCAGCCGTGGGCACCAGCGTCTCATTGTCCAGGATATTCATAACCAGATACAAAGCCAGTGACTTTCGAGAGGTGTAGTCAAACTTTTCCAGCAGCGGGCAGAAGTTGTGCAACTGAATAATGGTCAAGGCGTTGTTGTAGAAGTCAATGCAGATTCTCAGAAGGCGGGACAGCTCCTGGTTTACGGACAACAAATGCGAGATGCTAAAAAGAAACTTGAAATTTTAGAAACTAAACAAATTAGCATTACTTCCCCACTCACTTGTTCATGTTCATGCGCTGCAGTATTTGCGCGGTTGTGCCCAGCACCTTGTCCACGTAATCCACACGATCGGGGTACACCTTTTGGGCCAGGCTCAGTAGGGCAACCTGCAGCGAAATAGTGTCCTCCAAGGGCATATCCATGCGCGTTTGCACAATGTTGGCCACCTGTACGCTAAACACCTCGAACAGCTCCACCTCGGCGGGTATGATGGCATCAATGGCATTGCCACTGGTCTGAAAGAGCACGAGAATAAGTATTTGATGGATGGAGAGGCTGTCTGGTCAGGATTACCTTGCCACTGCGCTGATTGTAGGCTGCCAGACGCTCAATCAGCGATATGATAATGTTCTTCACATTCACCCCGGTCTCCAGTTGGGCACAGGACTTGAGGAAGGGATCCAGGGTCTGCAAGTGAAACTCGTCGGGAAACACTTGGATGATGCACTCCATGAGATACTCCTGCGCTATGGCATCTCGGCAACTAACAACCTGCTCCAGAATGCCCGGCAGAATGAGGCGCTGGTACGTCTCCAAAGTAGCAGACTCCAGCTGCGACAGACGCACCAGGTTGGTGCCCACTAAAATCTTCAGCTCCTCGCGCTCCTTCTCGCGCCTGGTCTTCTCGCTGGAGTGACCCTGGTGCTGCATGCGCACCCACAGCTTGTTCATCTCTGCAAAGTTGGTCAGCACAAAGTCAATAGCGTCGTAAACGTTGCCCTCGTGCTCGTTCTCCGCCACCATCACGTCGGGCAGGATGTTGCGGGTGCACTGCAGCAGGTAGTTGCGCAGAAAGAGACCCCTCAGCGGGTGCTGCACTCCGCGGCACATCTCCACCAGATCCTTGAGAATGCTGCGCTTGAGCGTGGCGTCGTTCTTGATGTACACAATGCCCACGGTGATGAGCAGGTACAGGCGGGGCACAATGGTGTGCGAGTACTGGACAAGTTCGTACAGATCCGTCTTCTTGTCGCTCTTCTCGCTGAGGTACAGCTCCAGGTGGCACAGCTCGTTGGTGACGGCCATGTCTGAAATAGAGATAGGGTTGCAGGTGGTGCTGGAAACCCTCCGGATCCTTGGATACTCACACAACTCGTAGTAGCTCTTGGGCGAGAGCAGGGAGGTCCGCAGCTCGCTCAACATCGTGCTGGCACACTTGAGCGAGTCCAGCATGCGCTCCTTGTCCAGGAAGTGATTCATCTGGAAGGCCTGCTTTCGCGCCGCTCCGATCGCCTCGCCGAGCAGCTTTTCCTGGTCATCCAAACCATTCGGCATGGTCTGGAACGAGAGACGGTACACAACATTACTCTCTGACGCCGACATGGAGCGAGTATAGAACGGAGCACACAAGGCCGACAGCTCGAGATAAGCCTTCTTCGCCGGAGGACCAACCGGATAGCAGATGATAAGACGGACAGAGCGAGAAAGAGACACAGAGAGAGCGGGCGAGCACACCTGCAGCAGACTGCGCCCGTTCCGGCCAAGAGGAGTCTGCAGTCTGTGCGGAGGCGTGGCTGTTGCTGTCACTGCTGTGGAGTTGGAGTATTTACCCGGAAGTCGTGGGCGGAACTGGGCGCCGGGCCGCCGTACGAGGACGAGCTCCAGGGGTACATGGTGGGGGCGTTGCTGCTTCTCTGCGCCGCTCTCTCCTCTTCGGCACAGCGGTTTTCCGTCTAGTTGGTTTCGGCTTTCGCTTCTGTTGGCCAGTTTTCGCTTCCTGGCTGCTTTCGGCTACAAGGTAGTCTGGGGCACACTTACCATTTCTGCAGCGTGGGGGCGGAATCGGTAAATTTAATTATTTGCAATTGAAAAGTCAGGATTTGCCAGCAAAACAGTGTGACCGTGCCGGGTAGCGAGCTAAAAACCACCGATTCTTGCAGTTGATATATTATCGATATTCAGTAAGCAGTTCGACAGGCCAAGCAGTTCTGCAAAGCAGTTCATTACAATCGTCTGGCGGTTTAGCCGAATTTGGCGGTAATTTTAAAATAATGTAATAAAATGTAAAAGGATTTTATTAAAAATAAAACAAAAGTAATTATATTTACCAATAAAAGACTCGGTATGAAACTTTTGAAATAGAACTTTTCACATTTATTATACACTCATTAGACATATAATTTCGGAGCGAGAAATATTGAAACATGCATTCAATTGGAGTCTTCACCACTCGGCCAGTTCTTACATTAATGGCTGACTTTCGCTTCTCGTTATATAAAGTGTTGTACAATCTGTGCAAATCGAGAGTGCGGATCTATCACTGTCCTATATATGTAGTTAGCGGCTCGAATTCACATTTACTGATGGTTGAGCGAGAATAATACACAGAGTTCTGGATAAAAATGAAATTACAGCTATATATATATATTTTGATCTATTCGATATAGATTTGGTATAATACACATATGTAGGGATGCACGTATAGCTTAGGGTTTCCTTCAATGTTCCGTCGCATGCCCCCGGCTTGATATCTGCCGGAACACCCACTCCATTAAATTCCATTGTGCTGCAATTTTCGGTGACTATAATACTTAATGGACATCTATAATACATTTAATGGACATCTAGATTAGTGTTTAGTGGAATGGGTGGTGTGGTGGACTACTTAGTTGACATTCATAGTTAAAAATCTCAAAATTCTCGCCGTCTGACCTCAATATTTGATAGAGCAGGTCGCAGTACGTACAATAACAAAATGGTTTTGCCTTTGCTCTCGATTTAGTGGACCTTGTGTAAATCACATGTTGAACTAATGTAAAACTAGTAATAAAGCCGCAGCCCCAGCGTAAGCCTAGTGTCTCCAGCCTATATCTGATTATATATCTTTGATTAATTTTGAAATGGTCCCGACTAACATGAGAAACCTAGGGCGTGCCAGTTGTGGGTGCACGATGGGCGTGGGCTCGCTTATATAAAAAAATGTGGTTAAGGTTAACAATTATGGCCAAATTCTAGGTCTATTTAGGCAAAAATGTTGCGTACATCCTTCGACCAATTAATGAATCCAATAACAATCATATGAACATTAATGTAATTTTAAAATGCAATTCGATTACCTTTACAAATATATATAACTACACATATATAATTAACAATAAGTTCCATTCCGAACATCCAAAAAATCAGTACAATTGGTTTCATTTAACTTCTTCGTCTACGAACAAGGGTTAAGGGTAATTTTTCCAAAAATTATTGCTTCTCAATTTGGGTTTCATTTTGTAATATGTTTTTAATCAGATTTAATCGGAATAATAAAAACTAATGGGATGCAGTCGCCGCGGGAATAATGTGTCCCAGACAGAATCGAAAACCCAACTCATGCTTACAGGAAAACGAAAACCATAATAAATCAATTACAAATAATATTTTTATATTTAGACAAACTATATACAGTGATTGGGGGCGAGAGTGACTAGCGTAAATTAAGACTAAAATTATACACAATATGTACAGTTGGGAATAGTGCCGTACCCCCGGTAAGAGTCGAGTCTGTTTTTTGTAACTTAGGCAATAGTTGCTATGCTTAGGATCTGCATACTGTTTTTAGGAAACTTGTAGGGGTTCTCTGCGGAGGAGCCCGCTTAGAGCACATGCAGGTTCTCGCAGCTCTTTGACTTGGAGTCCCGCGTCCAGACGCGTCCCAGCAGGCCCTTGACCTTCAGGCTGGTGGAGGTTCGCGAGCCACGATACTTGCGGGGGCTGCAAGAAACGAAAGTTTTACAAACCATTACAGGCAAGTTTTCTTGGCTGGTTACCCACCTGCTCTGCGCACTGCCTGGCGGCGTGGCCACCGTCTCCCCCAGCGGACCCAGCGGGGTGTTGGCGTTGAGGCAGCCGGCACTCAGGGGCGAACAGGCGCGTCGCTTCGACTTTCTAATCGAACGCTTCCGGAACAGATCCCTGCGGAAATGAAAGAAGTAAGTTAAGATTCAAGCAAAGCAAGACTTTAAAGGTTCACCCACCTGGACTTCTCGGGATTCTCCAGCTTCAGGCGTATCTGTGACAAGAGACCCACCAGCAGCTCGTCCACGTTGTGATTTATGCCCACCGAAGTCTCGATGAATTTACAATCGTAGGCGGTGGCCATGGCCTTGCCCTCTGCAAGCAAGGAGATGCGAGTGAGAGGTTAAGTGAAAATGTGTGGAAATTATGGCCAAAGGCATCACAGTCAGGCTTAGCTGGCCACCCATCACCCCAGTTAATCAAATCAAATGGCCTCGCTTAGTTAACTCTGAGTTGGTCATAAAACTCAACTTGGACTCGGATTTGTATCTAAACACGTTGGTTGACTCTGGCTCTTGGATTCCCGATCCACCATCCGTCACGTCTGGTCCACAGTTGTGTGAACACAACTCGTAAAATCAGAAGCATCAAAGTTCGCCGTATGCGGAGGTACATCATGCGTGCGACCGACCCTCCTGCTGCAAATTTTATGACGGGCTCACATTTTTATTAACAATGTGACGAAAGCCCTACCATATATATTTGTGTGTGCCCATTTTATTACTGTTTGATAGAGACTCCTCTCGCCCGTCGAGGGCCTTAAAGACTTAAGCTCTTATCCCTCCTGACTCCCAGTTTGAGGCTAGATCGTAATTAAAAGTCAACAAAACTGCCCAGCATCGGGCCCATATTTACCCCAATTGAATAATTAGTGTGGCACTATGGCGGCGCGCAGACATCATTAAGTATGCCAAACAGTAAAAAGGTGCAAGTGGAAAATGGCAACGAGGGAAAAGCATTAAAATTTCAATAGCTTTTCGGGGAATTCACGCAATATGCCAACCGAATGTGACTCACGCACTTCATCAGTCCATCCTCTGACACTGCACGTATTTCTCCCAATCGCTGTGACAATGTATAGATTTATGAAAATATCTTTTAGCCAGACATTTCAGGGCTAAGCGCGCATTTTATTATTGCCGGAGGCATAAAAAATTCTATAAATACTTTATGAAATTAAGGCGCCGCATTAGGTGGACAGCAAAGCCTACCCGCCTACCCAGCAAGTGGGGATTCGAGCTGGAACGGAGCTTGGGATGTGGGCTTTACTCTGCTCTGTTTGTAGCAATAGGCTTATGGGCCTTAAACCCACAGCGGAACACATGCCACACGGGACGAAATGTAATCAATTTTGCGCTGAAACAATTTCCCTGCCATTACTCTGGGAGAGCTCGTTGGGTAGGAACCCTTCCAGTGACCCACCTGCCTGCCTGCCAGCCTCCCTTTCTCCCACTTTCATAATAACAAACGTAATTTAACGGAAAATATTGAATTACTTAGATGAAAGCGCCCGAGAGTTACCTTCGCCTTAAAGGGAATCCGATATAAAAGTCAAGTGAAAATACTTGAGTCGACAAAAAGACCCCGAAATTGGCGACCTTCAATTGGACAGAATGCGGCTTTCACTCCCACTGTACAGCCTGCCTCTCTCTCTTAAGCGCCACTCGAGTCTCCGTTTTGTGTGCCCGGCTATATCTGTTTTTATAGGCCAACCGCCGGATGACTTCCGCTTGGGCAAACTTTTCAGCTGTCCCTGGCCATGGGTCCTGTTCACACACACTCAAACTATATCGATATCTATTTTTAACGGACCCAATCGAGCGCACTTTCGAGTGTTAATGAGGGGGGAATTTATCCCCCCCCCCGCTAAAATGATGATATAGTATACCATGTCATTTACCTTCGGAGGTGACCAGCCTGCTCCTGGCCAGGTCCGCCTTGTTTGAAACGAGAATGACTGCCTTCTGGGCGATGTTCTGATTGGTCCAGAGCACCTGCAGCACCTGCTCCGCCACGCTGAAGCTGCTCCTGTCCGCGGCCGAATAGATGACGCAGTAACCGTGCGGATCGTAGTTGGTCAGGCACTCATCCGGCTGTGAATGGAGGTGACACCGAGGTGACATTGAGTGAGGTTGAGAGCTGGCCAAGGTGTGGGCTAGTTGATGGCCGTGCATGCTAATGGCATTATGAAATGTCACAGATAGAGTGCAGGACGCCGCACAGATGAGCAGGACACTCCACTCGTCTGTGTGTGTGCCTGTGCGCCTCAACGTTTGGCTTTCAAAATAATAGCATTGGCCTTTCGATGGATATGTAAAAGTGTATTCAAAAACAAATACCAACTGTGCACTATGTGCCTTTTAGAAACCCATTAAAATGGGGTCCATATTACGCGAGTTTTACCTACAGTTGGCTTTGAAGGCTACTCGTAAAGTAATTTAAAAGCAATTTCTATATATTTCGCATCTATGCGGTGTCCTCATAAATATATTAAAAATTCTACATGGAAAAAGTTTTGGTGATACTTGTAGCCAATGACAAAACATGTTTGGCTTTGACGTTAACGAAGAATGGCTTTCATAACTCAGTAAATTATTTATTAAAAATATGATAGAAATGTAGGTTTCAAATAGTTTAAGTCTAATTCCTGGTTTTATACCCTAACATATCCATCAATTTATTTAAATAAAAACCCAGCCACAGGTATATCTGTGCTGAGTGGTCTTCATTGTTCTTATGACACTTACCGTCATCTCGGTGTATCCATGGTCGATGAATATCAGCTCGGACTCCTCGCCACTGAGTAATACTGAAACGGCCTTCTCGCCGGACTCATCATCTGTTCACATTCAAGGAGAAGGACTAGGTTAGCATTTGGTTAACAAAGAGAGCGCGAGTAGGAAGCTCAAGATCGATAACTTAAATGTCAGGCAATGAAATGATTTACAACATTAATTTTGGAAGTGCGAAAACAAGGGGAAAGTGCAAGTGCATGTAGGGTATGTATCTGCTGTGTTTGTGTGCGTGTAAGTGGGCTATTTACAAGTGTGTCAGGCTGGTGTATCCCCGGGGGATCGGCCTGAAAGCCTTTCCCGGAATGCCGCCCCGAAATGTATGCTAGTCTATGGTGAATTAAGCTGTCCGCACAAGTATGCAATGCAGACTCGTAGCTGTCGAGGGGGTGAAAGTGGCGTGGAAGTGCTTGGGGCTACTGTTTCTGGTCTACTCTTTGTTTGTGTTGGTGAGTGCTCTCTCGATTATTATTCATTTAATGTGTTTTCTGTTTTTTTTTTGTTTTCTTTTAATTAAAAAACATTCAATAGGAGCTGTATGTACGAGTATGTATGGCCCCAGCCATTATTTGTAGCTCGTCCCCCGGTGGCAATCGATAAATGCAGCCACCGTCCGAAGCCCGGTGCCTTTGACCAAATCATTAATTAAATTTCATTCATTTGTTTGTGATGTGCATAATCATTTCAATAATATCGAATGGCAGTCCTCAAGGCTGCGCTACGCGGAGGTCCATAAATCACAAGCGAAACAAAGGCCGCAATCGTTTGACAATCGATTGAGGCTATATATTATTACTCATATATATATATGGGGCTGTTGGGGGTGTCGGCGGGGTGTGTGTTCTAATTTCCGGGGCGTGTTTGGTGGGCAGGTGTGTTGGGGTTGGTCTAGCGTCTAATCGGGCTCAGGGACTGGGGCTAATGCAGTTGTGGCTTGAGAGATTGAGTGTTTAACTAGTTTGTTTGGTTAAGTTTTTGGAGAGTTGAAAAAGCGTTTCAATTGTATATATAGAGATATTGGATAAATATTAGGGAGTAGCATAGTTAACAAGATAATTATTATTATTATTATTAGTATTGTTCAGAGGCTGGTTGCTTTTACCGTCGGCGGCTTTTTCAATTAGAATGCGTATATCACAGTTGCCTAGATCTGATTACGACCACGATTCGGTTACGGATTACGAGTTCGGTTTGGTTGTTGTATGTACAGAGATGTCGGTTGTTAATTCGGTTGTTGTTGTTGGTTGTTGGTTGTTGTTCGAGTTTCGAGTAGGGTCAGTTTGATACATTGAGTTGAATGATTGGTTGATTGACATTCGGAATGGAGAGAAACAGAAAATATTATCACTTCTTCATATATATATAAAACGGTATGGTACAGTAGCGGATTTCAGAATGAGGTATATGGTAGTGTGTGTTGGTTAAGCATATACACGTGGACTCTACTATTTGTTATTGCTAAGGAACGTGGAATCGGTCAACACTGGTATTCTTCCATAATATTCTTTCGAGCAGATGACAAATTTTGAAATTATTAAATTTTCCATTCGTTGTTTTTCCATCTTTCTTTGCCAATAGAAATGTTTACTTGATTCTTTTCCTGCACCCGTTCTGGCCTGGCCAATTCCATTCGCAAAAAATTCCCCAAAATGAGGCGAATTTATTTTCATTGCAGCAGCGTTTGTTATGCTTTATGCCAATATTATGTGTTGACCCATTGGGGGTGGCGATGGCGATGGCACGGCGAACTCATAAAACGCCCAAAGGCCAACGGAACCAAACAGAAGGCAGTACTCAACTCAGAAACAGAAAAATATAAAACTCAAAAGAGCAAAACAAGCAGCAACCGAAAAATGTAAACTTTCCGAGCACCGGGGATCATAAAAAGCCATGTGATACGGGGGCAAACAGACGACACAGAGCAACGGAATCAAACTGGAACTAAAACTAAAACCAAGTGGATTGAATAAGACAACATAATGCGGCACACGACTACAACACCGAACGAGCGGGGTAGCGACAACGAATGAGTTATGAAATAATACAAACTAAAAGCCAAAGCACTCGCTCACTGGCAGGACGAGAGGCAGACAGACAGGACGACACAAGGTGAAACAGGGGGGGCTATGCAGTGCTCTCGGGTATAGGAATTGGGGCTGAGTTGGACCAGGGGTCCGGGTCAGGGGATCCGGATGCAAGCATCTCCGGCTTCAATGTGTGTACACTCACCGATGCTAGTGTCGTAGGCGTGCAGGTACTCCGACGTCATGAACTGCGAGACCAGGGAGCTCTTGCCAACTGCAGGACCACCTAGCATTAGGACCCTAGAAATACGAGTGAAAATAAGTGGGAGAGAACAATTAGTCAAGGTATTTAGACAAAATTCATTCTCTTAAATGTTATTTCAAGTTTAATTTAGCTGTCATTCTTACTGATTTATACTTTTAAACCTTTTTAATTTATAGATTAAAGTGACTATTTCTTTATCATGTATTTATTGAACATTAAATTAATGTAATTAAAATAATTAATAATTAGGATCCCCCGACTGACCTGTAAGGACCATTGCCCGGATTCGAGGTGCTGCTCTCCCTGCTGGAGGCCAGCGAGGTTCGCGCCGACACGGAGGTGGGCGCGGAGAGCTGCTGCTGGGCCGTGAGGTGCTCGGTGCTGGAATTGGAGCTGGCCACGCTGTTGTTGGAGCGACTGCGTCGGCTCTTTAGAGAGTCGCCGCGGTTGACCACCCCCTTGCCAGTGATCGAGAAGTGACGCAGCCTGTAGTACTCCTCCTCCACGCCAGTGTTCGGCATGGAAGCCACTCTATAACCAAAGGGATTGAATTGAGAGATAAGTAATTGTTACGTGTGTTGTGGCCAGGTAAGCGCACCTGGATCTCTGCTGGGGCAGGCACAACTGATTCGGCCTGCCGGAGGCCCTGCTGCCGGGCATCTTCACCGACTGCGAGCGACTGTGATGTGGTGAGCCATAGCTGAAATTCGAGGAAAAGGACATCGTTAGCTGGGTACTGGAAATTTGAATCCTTCATCCGCCCTTTGGCTTTGTCTTCTGGCCGAGTGGTGGGGAGGAAGGAATGGCTGAGATTAACAACTGCAGATGACAGCGGTTTAATGGAGATCCAGATATGTATGTGTGTCTTGCACTATTTTGCGTGCAGCACCTGCTGCCAACAGTCCTTGGCCATTGTGAATGCCAAAGGACACGAGTGTGGGCGGGTAGGTGTCCTTGGGGCGCCAAGTTGACCGCAGCAAAGCAGGCAAAAGGGAAAATATTGATAATTAAAACGCCCCGACAAATAATGGACATGGCATTTATAGCCCGATTTCTCGCAAAACGACAATCAAATGCAGGAACTGCACGGCCACGTGCAAGTCACAAATGTTTATTTATCCGTGGGATTTTTGGCTGAGACATGTAAACTTTGAGAATCGGAACTCGTCTGAAGTTTATATACATATGGACACACATATGTGATGGCGCTTGGCAACAGGTCGTATGAGTAATTTGAAAAGTTATGAGCCCTGCTCCATGAGTACTCTTCCTCGTTGTTTCCGACAAAGTTTGTTGCAATGCAAAACTCCTGGCAGGTAAAGGCTATAAAAATGGTCCTTACTGTTTGTTTCTTTTTGGGTTTTCTTCAGTTTTGTTTGCTTTGCCCCTTTTGGACATTTAAATTTTGATTGCTTTGGTCCGAGCATTTTTACGAGAGTCTTGAAAATCGATTGGCATTCGTTCAATCGGAAATTAAATCTCAGGCCGGGTCATAAAACGTAATCCATCAAAGGTCAGGGATGCTGGGACACTGGACACACTTACCGCATCTCAAAGTCGCGCAGCTCCTCGATGGTGAGCGTGTTGGTCACATCCAGCAGCTGCCTCATGTTCTCGTCGCGCTTGTGCTGCGCCTGCTGCTGGTGGTGATTGTGGGGGCCATGGTGCTGCGAGTGGCTGTGGGTGCTGGGATGGTGGTGCAGGTGAGTGGGTGCGTGGGCCAGCTGCTGGGAATTACGTTTGCGGGCCACCAGCTCCTTGCCCTGCTCTACGCTGATGAAGTCGCCCTCGTTCTTGATCAGCAGTGTCTCCACCGTGTTGTCCAGACTTAACGAGGGCTAGAAGAAAAAAACCCAAGCGGAAGGGAAAATTACAATGAAAAAGGAAAGTGTGAGTGTCGGAAGTATCGTTGATTGGTAAGCGGATTGCTGCAATTGCAGTTGAGTCGAAACTACTCGGCCGAGGAGGATTCACGGCTCGATGACTTCATTCATTCATTGCCTCTCTCCCCCATGGACTTATGAATTTGCAGGGCAAACACTTGCACCACCCAAGGATTTACCACCCCTCAAGGGCTTCCACTCCGATTTTGAAAACTTTTGCTTTATCTACACACCTTGAACAGGTGTTCTGACAGCCCCCGAGCCTCTGCATTGCGTGTCTGCAGTTGCAAATTCAAATACATCGCCATTCGTGTCGAGGTGAATTCCCATAAATTTCGCCGTTGCCTTCGGTTAACAACGGGGCAAGGACTATTAGCCAGAACTTTGCTCGCTAACAGCTTATACGCTCTAATGATACTTGTAACGAACTGCGGACTTAGGGAAATTCCCCAGAAGTATTAACTAAATTCAGAAAGAGGATTATAAATAAATGGGGTATCGAGGTTTCCGACTAAGGAAAACAATTAAAGTTATTTTGAAACAAGATTACTATTTGCAAATGAATTGTGCCGATAAAAGGCAAATATTTTTCTTAGATACTTGGTTTAATTTTGATTTTAGCACGAAGTCAACTTTAGATATATTTCTTTGCCATATTTATTTGAAATCTTCATTCCTTAAACAAATAAATAAGTTTTCTCTCCATTTTATCAACCACAAATGAAAAGCCCGCCAAACAGAGCTTAAATTTGTCTGTCTGGCGAAAAACAAATGTCTGCCAGCCAGGTTAAATTATCAACAATGCTGGCAGGTCTCTCTACCTGGGCCATAAATTACACAGACACTGGAAAAAGTCTACCTGTACACCCACCATTTGTATGAGCACATATATTTATTCAGCAAAATGCCGAAATTAATTTGTGTATTTTATTGGCAGGCATGACAGTGCGGGGGAAAATGGGAAAAACTTTGCCTGCATTTCGCACAAACGCTAATTAATAATGTGCCAATGTGTGCGAGAGTGCGTGAGGAGGTCCTAATGAATACTCAACTCGATTTCACAGACGACCCCACATTTGAATCAAATATTTCAAGTGGCCACCCGGGCAACTTTGTGGCTGATCCGACCCGGGGGAGCAATTCGATGGCGCCGAACGGGGGATGCGACACTTTCACTGATGACGAAACCCGCGGCGAGAAAAGTTTCCCCCCCAAGAATCCCTCGCCACCGCACGCAATGACGCGTTACACGCGGCGTATGAGTAATATTGCTTTGGACACGCTGCTATGACGCTGCTCTTTTTCATCTCGGCTGCCATTTCCCATTTTCCCCATTACACAAACGCCGAAAATAGTTTTTCTTGCATCGCCGAGTGCGTCGGTTCTTTTTTTGTCAGTTTATTTTCAGAAGCAGATTGCAATGGAGGGAAAAAACGTAGCCAAGCACATGCCAGAGCTCCCAAAAAAAAAGAAGAAATAGCCATGGAGAATTGGGAGAGAGAAGTGAACATTTAGCTGAATTGGTTGCTTAACTGGCAAGGAATAATACGAATTTAAAGAGAGTTTTTCACTTCACTTAAAGGAACTATAAATTACCTTAAATAATATCTAGAAAGCAAAAGAGCTGGGCTTTTCTGGGCTTTTCTTTAGCAACAAGAGCTACAACATCCCTCTCTAAATATTTAATTTCAATTAAAACTTCAATTTGTATTTATAGTGTTTAAAATATTTCACTGAATAACAAAAAAAGTCAAACTGTTCCTGTTTTGTTTTCAGCTTTCATTGGGAATATTCTCCGAGATTCCATTCTGGTGCTGGAAAAACTACGCAGCGCGATTGTATATTCAAACGCATGGGAATGGGCCATTAAAAAGCCAACCGACTCGAGGTGCCAAGAAAATGTTTAGCACTCCCGGAAAAATAACGCTGAGCACTCAAAATCGGGTGAAAGCGAGAAGCAACCACCCGCCGGGGGAGAATTCAAATGGGATTGTCAAAGGCCTGGCCTACGTGCAGCGGGTCAGGAATCGATTGGCCAGTTTGGCCAGAATCAATCAAACCGAGTCTGCCCATGGAAATCAGAAACAATGGACCAGTTCGGAATGCAATTAGATTCAGTTTCGTTTAGGGAAAATGCAAACTGCTAACTGAAAATCCAATCGAATGCAATCGCACCCGAGGTGCCGCTACTATCTCTGCTATGCGGAATGCCCGCATAAATTATAATTGATATTACAGGAGCTGCCAGCACTCATTTCACACCCGATCGATTCGCCTGCCCATCGGTGTTTGCATCGTTTAAAAATACATTCAGTTCGCTAAGTATGTATGGGAATTAATCCCGCACCCGCACCCTGCCTCATGCAAATCACTTTTCATGTTTTTCCTTCATTTTTACGCCGCTCTGTGTTCAATCGCCTGTGAAATCCGGCAAAGGAGCGAGCGTTCGGGGTGGCGGCCAGGTTTTCTGGCTATTTTCATGCGGCACGAATATTAAAAATAAAAAAGTGTACTCAGAAAACTCGGCAAAAACCTGCTTGGGGGGGCCTGCCCAGAGCAGTTTGTACAAAATTACTGGGGGCAGCCGCTGTTTAAATTGCGATATTCCAAACACAATAATTTTCCCGCCGCACACACACTAATCTTGATGTTGGCGGAATGAAGATGTCTGCGGTTTGATAGACTGCTCTTCCCGGTAGAACAAAGTGGAAAACATCTCGGGCAATTTCTTCTTGTTCGGGGGGATTTTTTCGACTGAAACTGTTCACGTGTCCAACAGCTGAAGGAAAAGTGCAAGGTGCCAGGAGCAATGTGCAACATCTTAGGGTCCCGGTCCAGGTCCAGGTATACAACCAGAAGCCAACTATTCGCGCTGCTTGGAATGGTTTCCGCGATTACTTTTGGTATGTGTGGCATATGCACAATAACAAGAGCGCAGCAGCACAGCACTGGGATATCTATATCGCCTTATACGTGTTTATTTATAGCAAAGGTTTATTTATGGCTCGGCCGCAGAGAGTGCAGTTACAGATGCAGATGCAGCTGCAGCGCCAGCAAATGCAGCAGAGCAGCCTTCGCCAAATCGAATGGGGTCAATGAATCCACCAGCAAGGCAACAGGGAAAAGCAGGAAAATGGGCTCAGGTGCGGCGGGGCAGTTCATAAATCAACTAATTAATGACACTTTATAAGGCAATTGGCCTCGGGGAAAAGCGGCCTACTCAAGCTGCCCAGAGACACAGTGCCCTCCAAAGGAGGAGCAGCTGCTGGCGGGGGCCCACCCACAGGGGAAGGAGAAATGCGAAATGGGGCGGGTATCAAGTGCTCGCCACCGAATTAAGTAGCCGACCCATTGCCCGTTGGCAATTATAATTATCAAGTATACGCCGCGTTGCCTGCAGCCTCCAGCTGGGCAGAGAGTTCAAATCGGGCAATTAGCCTAAGGTGCCTAAGGTTGAGGTGAACCTAATCGAGTCCCTGACCACAACCCTAGTCGGGTGAACTCTGGCGAGTGTTTGAGCCATTTGTGCGTTATAATTAGCCACGTTGGATTCTGTGGCCCTGGCCACAGAGAGAGTCAATAGCCGTTTTGGCCATTTATCATCTATCGATGATCGGCAAATTTCCAACTACAAGCGAGTGAATGGCCGCCGAGCGCCAAGTGAAAGTGCCAAAATCGTTTTGGGGAAACTGACCTTTGAAGGCTGAACAGCAAATAATGGCAAAATCTGTGATAAAAATAATGGCTAATTAGCTTGTTTAAATCCGAGCAGATTTTGCAGTTCACATTTCATTGAGATTAGATCTTTTAGAATTTACCTTTGAGCAGATTTTCCATTTGCATTTAAGGGGGCGAGGGGGTGGAAACCGACAAGGACAGTGTGCCGGATGGACCTTAAGCGCGTTTGGCCACGGTTTATGGCAGCCAAGGCGAGCCGAGAAATGCATTCCCTGGCACATTTGCCTGCAATCAAAGGAAACACCACCCCCTGCCGCCTGACCACTCAATGTAAAATCAATAGGAAACAGCCGACCGACAATGGGAAAAAACTGGAAACATGTTTGCGTTTCTGTCGATGTTTACTTTGAAGGTGGAAGCTACGTGGAGCGTGAGGAAGGGGATTAGACAGACCCAAGGCTGCACTCGGAACGGAGTGCGTGCCTGCTAATAATTCGCCAAAGAAGCGACCAAGGTGAGCAGGCCAGGTGAAAGAAGAAGGAGGGGAGCTCAGGTAGATAAATCGCCCGCCATCGCTGGGGACGCATGCAATTTATGTAGATTTATACGTCTCGATGCCCATACACGCGCTCTCCGATTCCGAAAACTTATGGGGCAATCGATCTGCGCGAGAAACAATTACACTTTACACCTGATTGAAGGTTGGGGTATTAAATAAAGGAGGTTGGATGCGCCGCCCACGCTCTCGGTTCTTTGGAAAAAATCTCCACTCCGGACGTCATTTATTTGGGTTTGTTTTTTGGGAGAAAATTAAAATGGTGCGACGCAAAAATATTTGTTTGGAAAGGGGAACAAAAATTAAAGCTAAATGATAATTGATTTTATGATTATAGAGAAATATTTCTGCATAATTATTTTAAAGTAGTTTTAAGCTTAGAAAGGCTTTAAATATATTTGTAAAAAAGGACATAGCACCCTTCAACTGTTTAAAATATATTAAATATTATTTAATTATATCCTTGTTTTTAATTCCAGTTATCTACACATTATGAACGATATATAACGAAAGATCTTAAGCTTTAATTAAATTAATGTAATTTTTTGTTCATCCCCATTTAACATTATAAACATAGAGGAAATCAAACCAATGTTTCAACGATCAAAGAATATAAAATGGAGAATTGTTGTTGTTTGTGCACCAGGAAATGCCTTTGCGAGGAACATCTATAACCGATCTGTACTTGTATCTGCATCTGTATACGCATCTGTGGCTGAATCTGATTCGGAATATGTACATATAGACGCCTCTCCTGCTCTTTATGCATCATGGGCACAAGTTCGAAGAATGAAATGAAATGCTAACTCACTGCCGATTACAATGAAATCGTTAAATATACTCGAGCATCTACATATACTATATATATATGACAAGTTCCCGCCCCTTCGAACCCCCCTTATTGGCGCTGCGGCGGCCTCTGCTTTTATGTTTTTATGATCCGATTTGAGCAAGTAAATAAATAAGGCGAAAACAACCTGCGATCTGGCACTGGACCGCTGCTCGGACTCTATAAACTGGGCAACTGGGCTGTGTGGTAGTTTATTTTGACAGCCTGTCGTCTGCCGGCGGAGATGTATGGAATAATAAAGACTACCCCCTCCTACCCCAGAGTGCATACGATATTCCGCTGTCAGTTGCAACATTTTAATTATTTACGGCAAATTCATTGTGGGCCGGAAAAACTCGTTCACTGGAGCTCGAGTGTGTTGAGTGTGTTGACTGTGGCGCAATGTAGTCCACTCACAAGTGGATGTCGTCCGGCGGCTGATAAGAGGAGACCCACCCGAATTCCGATCTGTCCTGGAGTCAATTCATAACCCCTATCGTTGCCCCCAAGCAGAGCGGAGCAGAGTGGAAAGGACACAAGGTTTATGGACAAATTGACGTCACCGGGAGTCGATAAATCTCGCATATCGCTTGTTCAACGGATCAACGGCATCAACTGGGCTGGGCTGGTATCTTATCTAACTGTTTCTGGGTGGGTTTATGGATGCCCCCGGCTATTTGTTGGCTCATTAGCAAAATCAATCAAGCGGGCGCGTCAAGGGATTTGTGTGCCTATAACTATGGATAGTTACCTCCTTGTAGCGCTTGGAAAGGCTGCGACAGATGCGCTTGTAGAAGGGCGCCATGATATACTGCGTCACTGGGGATGGATGGACCTTCGGAACGGATTGTGCTTGTCACTTTTGACTGAAGATATATTTTGTATCTATCCTCTGGGTTAATTGTTTCTATTGCCTTTTTGGGGGGCAGAGCGTTTACATAGCGAACACAAACAGGTTGGCACTGAACAATAACACGAAGATACAACACTTTGGCTACAGGATGATGTCTGAGTGGATTCTCCGCGATATCGCTGCTTTAATGGCGATGTTTTGCTTTCGGATTGCTCTCGCTAACTGACGCGATCGGCCGACGCGCTCCCCTTTTTATTAGCTGTGAAAATCGCTCGCGAAAGAGAGCGCTCGGGTGGGTGTGTGGGAGGCAGGGACAGTGACAGTGAGGGTAAGAGTGAGAGCGAGAGCGAGGGCTTCACCAAACAAAGAGCGGAAAGCATGGGGATAGTGATAAGAAGCGGCAAAGGGGCCACATAAGGGAGCACAGCGGTTCTGGAGAGATGGACAAAGAGAGCTTCCGTTATCCAGAAGAAGAGGCACGCATATATCAATAGATGCTCACCATAAATCAATAAGGCACGACTCAACTGGCACTTCTAAGGAAGTGCTCTACAAGGAATTAATATCCCCAACAAGGCAGTCTATATATTGTTAGATCTTACAGATACAACATATATATCTGTAGTACTCACTTGCTGAACCACGATGGTGGCGCGTGGTTGTTTGCAGACGGCAGCCGCCTCCAGGGGATTGGCGGTCACATTGATGGGTCCGCCGCCACTCTGGCTGGTACGATCCTCCGTCTGGATGTAGAAGTGCTCCTCCTTCTGCTGGCGCTGTTTGCTTTTAAAGGAACGCCGGCGGGCCGAGTCCGTGGGACTGACCGCGGACTCGCTGCCCGGACTGGGCATCATGTGGTGGAGATTCAACATGGAGCCGGACCTTGAGCCAGAGCCAGAGGCGTGCTTGGGCGGGATCTGCTCGAACTTGCTGGCGATGTCCTCGAACTTGTTCAGCTCGGCGTAGGAGTGATCGCTGGGCGAGGAGGAGGACTTGGCCTGGGGATAGAAGGCGTCCGACTGTGGCACATACTGCTGGTTCTCCCGTATGGTCGTGTGGATCACCGAGTCCGGCCGGATGCGCTTGGAGTTCTTGCGCGACGGCGGACGGTCTCGCTCGCGGTCCCAGTCGCGCTGCTCTTGGTAGTGCTGCTGCAGTTGCTCCTGGTGGCTCAGCCGCGAGTACTGCTGGAAGATGTCCGCCCCGGATTTCCGCTCATACACGGAGCAATTCTCCGCCTCGGAGTCACTGCTATTGCTAGCCGTGGTGGAGCTGGGCGCAAAGCACTCCCGCTGGATGCGCTCATAGTCCAGAGCCTCCCGATCGAAGGGGAACATGGTCCCAGGTCCTGTGGCCTCTCTGAGACAGCGCTCGCTGCTGCCACTCGAGGAGCTGGAGGAGTACTTGCGCTGCTGCTGGGCGGACGGGGAGAGCTGATGGGGCTGCGGCATGTTCTGGGACTGGCGCTGCTTTTGTTTCCCGCCGGAGCCACCAAAGAAGTTGGCATCCTTCATTGTGGGCGGCGCCGAGCTGACCTTGGCTATCGCCCCCGTGGCGGCTGTGGGTGCGGTCCGGCGCTTCTCCCGCTTAGGACTCGCCCGGCGACTGTGCGAGGGCGACACGCTGGGCGAGATGTGATTGGGATCCCTCTCCCGAGGACGCAGCTTCTTGCTGCGATTGCCCAGGCTGTCGCCACTACGCTCGTCATCCTCCTCGTCTCCTTCGCTGGCAGCCACGGCGCCACTCCCTCCACCTCCGGATCCAACTCCTCCTCCTCTGACTCCGGCTCCAGCTGCTGTATCCGCACCCACTCCGGCTCCTGCTCCTGTTGCCGTCCTTCCTGCCTCATTACCATAACTCTTGAAGGGAAAGTGGCTGGCGGACTTTTCGCTGCTGCGCGCCGACTTCGGCGACTGCAGGGGGTCAAAGGTGAAGTGGTCCCTGGCCCGGGTGGGCGGTGGAGCCGTGCTGGGCTCCCGCTCCTTTCTCTCCCGCTTCTCCTCGCGCTGGCTGCCGGGCGAGTGACCGCTGCCAGTTGGATGGCGCCGCTGCGAGGAGAGCAGGGGCGTGGTGGAAGTGGGTTCGCCGGTAAGGATGGACAGGCAGGACTCTTGGCTCTGCAAGGAAGTGAAGAAAATAAAGGAGAATGTAAAAATAGCTTGTTAAACCTTAAGTTTCCTAAATATTATTTTTAGGTTTTTCGGAAATCTCAAAACCTTCAAGATATCTATTACCTAATCCTCAGAATAATAGGAATATATACTTTAAAAAGTTGTATAATTTTTAAAAGTTTTAAAGAAAATTAACTATTCCTAGAAACTTACATATTTTTCAAACATTTAATATTTTAAATCTGGGAAAAATACAAAGAATTATTTTGTAAAACTTTCGGACAATTCCTCTACACAAAAAAAAAAAAAAACAAATTTAGTGGAAAAGTAAAACACTGACACAAATAACAAAGTTTTTCCCATTAATTTCCAATTTTCCAAGAACTGAAATTGTTCCAAAGCTGTTCATGATTTTGATTCATGACGACCCTGAATTGCCTGTTATTAAATTTTCAGTTTTTAAGTATTTAAATCGGAATTCAGCCAGAACCGCCCCGGGGGAGCTTGGCAACGCAAACCCGAATATCTGGCTTTAAAAAGCAATAATATACAATTTTAGGACGCCCTTCAGCCCCAGCCTGGGCCACTCCAGGACACAATACGCAGTAAATAATCGCATGATTCAGTGCCGGAAGTGGTTGTCGGCCAAGCGGATTTAATCCGGAATTTAATTCCGCTCCCCGTACCTCGGTGCTGTCCTGCAGATTCATATCGGGCCTGGGCGGATACCTCGAGCAGCTCGTTAGTTCCAGCTCAGTGGCGCCGCGTCCATTGGCAGCTCCCTCGTGCTCCGAATCGATGTGGACGGCGGTGAGCAGCGGCTCCTCCAGCGAACTAAACAGCGGCTCGCTGGGACCCGAGTTGTCACCTGGAAAAAGGTAAAGAAAACAGAGTGAACAGAAGGCGCGGGTCAGATTGATTAGTTGATTAATTAATGCGGCCGCGCGAGGACATCAATCAAGCAATCGGGATGCACGGACTTACCCAGGTCCAGGGAGTCGCACGTCTCCGACGTGTCCGTGTGGGTCACATTCGTGATGAGCGTGCAGGCCGAGTCCGTGGACGTGTTGATGTTGGTGTCCGGTATAGAGGCGGACGAGGTGCCCATCACCACCAGCTGGTAGAAAGACAGGAAATCCATTACTTTAGTACAGTAGCAGTCGAATAGGGATTTAAATTCTTTAAGGGAGCAGCTTTCAATCTATAACTTTTACTATTTTATGGGAAAACCTTGCTTCGAAGTCCTTACCTTGGGCACTCCGCCCGCTGTGGTCACATTGTGCATGGAGCTGTGGTACGCACTGGACACCGGATTCAGGGGCAGTCCATTCAGAGGAGACGCCGAGCTTGTCGAGGCATTGATCTTGTTCTTGATGCTCCGCCCGCTCTTAAAGTAAAGCCTTCGGAGAGCCGTGGCTGCCGATGAGCCGGACGTACTGAATCCATCATTGTCCGAGCCACTGGAGTTACTGCCGCCGGAAAAGATGCCCGAGGAGCCATTCAGCTGGGCTGCCGCTCTACTAGCCGTCGGCGTCGAAGGCTTCGATTTGGGTAGATTGCAGGGCAAGGAGGTATTAGAAACCCTTCTAGTGCCGGGACGCGGCGATTGGGATACATTCTGGGCTTGGGATTGGGACTGGGCGGGTGAGGCTGCTCGGGGAGCGGGCGGTGACTTGTTACTTCCATTGCCCGACGGCTGGCCCAGCGCCAAGGCCATCATTGCTGCCGAGCGAGTGCTCGCGTATCCAGCTGGTGGCTTGGACTTGCCAGAACCAGAGATGGTGCTGCTGTTGTGGTTACCCTGTGAGGCATGGGCTAGGGATGCCGTCATGGCTGCGGATTATGGAAAAGAGATGAATATGGGTTATATTGGAATGCATTCCATTAAAGCTGCGGTTTCCTATTGAAATGGCCAAGTCAAATATTGAATTAATTTAAACCACATTTTGAATATTTCCCAGAAATTGTTGATTGTACTAAACGGCTCGCCTGACTTGCCTGGAATATCTTACCCTACCGCCCCAACCACATTCGCTGGTTAGCTCCTAAATCAACAAATAAAATCGATGAGCTATGGCGTGACACCGGGCACCTCGTCGAACCCCAAAACCTCGTGTTGGTTGTATTGGCTTGCGGCTCACATGTTGCGCCATTAAGTGACTCAACCCCCAGAGGGGGGTTCTACGCTCCCGCTCAGAAGAGTGGCGTGTCCACTGGGGACTTTCCCTGGCCGCAGACAGGGGAGAGTGAGATTTTCGCACGTAAACAGGGCGAACTTTTCGTGGAAAAACAAAGCACACAATCAAACAGCGCGTTGAGATAATAATCATCAAATAATCGAATTCCATTCCACAATTAATTGTGTGGACGACGGAATATCCCGGTTTTCCTCCTCCACTCAGTTCTAGTTCCTGTTGTTGTTGATATTTATCCAGAAGAGATTCCCCACAAGCTTAGTCGATGGGCGGCTACACAGTCGGTGAAGGAGGTCAGGGAACTCGAAGCACAAAAAAGAGGTCGACTCCGGCAAGACTTTGGCCCAGAATTCGCGCCAAGTTTGACAGGGCCGGAAATTATACGGGCAGGGGGCCATTTGCATGTTGCCATTGTACATTATTTACACAAATGTCGCGAAAAGTATGTCAACTATCAGCCATCAGGCCACAAATCTTATCCTACACACAGAAAAAAGAAAAAATGTCCAGAGCCCAAGGCTGAAACATTCGCAAAAGCTTTTCATGATATCTGAATCCCTAGTGGACATGTGTTGCTTCATCATTATTATTCAGTTTTTTTAAAGTAGAATATTTTTCATTCTAGCCTTGGAAATGAATTAAACTTAATAATCCAATAGATTGTTCTTTAATGTTAACTAAATCATTTCCCATACAATTAATTACGCTCTTTAAGACATTCTTTGTGTTTGTCTTCCTTAATTATCTGTTTTCCCCTTTTGTTTCCTCCTTGCTGAATATTTGCTTAAGAATGCACTCCCCAAGCTTTAGCTAATGACCAATTTAGTTTCTTGATTAAAGCTTATCCTTTTTCCTTCAGTATACACCTACCTCTGGCTCCTGCTCGACTCCTGGATCCGTCTGCTCCTCCTGCTCCGGTGCTGCTGGCGGTGCTACTGGCTGTTGTGCTGGTGCTGGTGGCGGAAGATGTAGCGGAGGCGGAGACGGAGGCCGGCGGCGATGTTATAGGCCCCGCGAGGGCGGCGTGGGGCGTTGGGCTGCTGGTGTCGCGGAAGATGGGGGAGCCGGGGACATAGCGGTCGGGCTGTAAACAAGTAAAAATAACAAGAAAACTATAGAGTGCTTTCCGCTTAATTACAGCTCAAACAGGGAAGAGTTGCAGTCTAGATAAGGTGTGAGTGCTCGTACTCGTGCTCGCACTCGCTCGTACATTGTTTGCCGTGTGTCAGACATCAATCTGCTTGGACAGCTATCGAACTCCACTCGAGTCAGTCAAGTGCCAGCCCTTGAATAGCCCGATTCCGGATTGGCGTCGGGGAATCTCAATAGAAGTCAGCGCCATGAAGCGCTCGCACGGGCTGTCAAAATGCGTACTCTTCGCGGCTCTCTGTGCCGCTGTAGCTGTCGCCTTAATGTCAGCAGGACTCTCGAATGGTTTGTCTACGGGTCCTTTTTGACGCCTCACCCCAAAATCACTGAGTGGTTCGCTTAGCAGGTCATTTTCCGCTTAACTAAATTAGCTGTTTTATTGCGAAATTAGCATTCTACGACTCATAACTTAGTGGCAATTTAGCGAGAAAAATCAGGTGAATTTGAAATGTTCTTGGCACTCATTTTCCTCCCCGCTTATTTTTCTGACATGGACGCAGACATAGACCCCCATTCGATTCACAGAACTTGGGTGCCTTACGTTCTATTCTCGTGGCACAATTCGGTGCGGTTCACTTCGCCCTGTTTCGTTGAGTTCAGCTGTCGACGTCACTCGCCGGTGACCGCATTCAGATTTATTGATTGCCTCACAAAAGATGATACAAATCATTTTTCAGAGATCTCCACTCCGAGTGCCCAACTACCCGAGCTCTGTTCCACGAAGTTACAGTGGTTTTGGGGGTGTTGAAAGCAGCCTGAGAGGGCAGCGAACTGATTTGAATTGTAAGTGCTCGAGGCCCGGAGGCTGGGGTTATCTTTAGAATAGAATCGTACATTTATGTAAATTGCAAAGGACTTTTGTTATATTTAGGCTAAAAGGTCCATAAGCTGCCTTCTGGTGTCAATAGAGCGAACTGGAGAATGAATTTAAGAAGGGCTCCTTGAAAAATATATTACTTATACGACATGATGGCCTACTGGCTTTTTCTTTGAATTCAAATTAAAGCAGTTAAAGTTGAGAACAAATTTATGTTTCTCCCTCCAAGCAATTATATTTATTTACATGAGTAATAAATTGGCATTCAATAAATTTATTTATAATTACGAGCCATTTCGCTTAACGATGCACTTACAAAATTAAATTTATTTTCATGAGTAATAGCTCGATTCTCACAATATCTTGATATCTAGAGCAAATATCAGGATAAAATCATTTGAATTTTCTTCGCCGAACCCAGCCCATTGTGACTGTTCACGATGATATAAGATTCTATCTTTCGAATACCGCGAACCGCATCGAAGCGTGCCAAGACGAGTGATCAATGCGGGCAGGGTTTTATGCAGAACTCATAATGCAGAATCGCAACAGAAATAGAACGCGTTCGTGTTTGGGAGCGAAGGACTGAGATATCGCTACGCCCCAGAGTTGTTGTTGGATCTCAGCCGCCTGCTCAATGCCTTCTGCCGGGGACCGACCGATCTCGAGGGTCGGCCAAAAAGTCTCGTGTCATCAATCCGTTTACACATCTCGGCCAACAGTGGCCACTGGTCGGTCGTTCGGTCTGGCCATTGACGTCACTGTTATTACACAAAAGGCTGAATCAAATATAGAATTAGTTGTATACGCTATATCTACATATAGCCGGGGCGATACATGTCGAGGACGTTGTCGTGCCACTTGGCAAATAGACAGAAAGTCTGCTGCCAAAATTCTCACTTTAATTCAATTAATTATTGTGTTTTTATAGATGCTTGTGTTTGTTGTTATTGCCAACGCTAACGCTGGCGGGTGGCTATTAATAAATTCTAAGAAAAGCACAAAAGCGACAACGCGATCATGACGATGATCATCAAAATCAAATTTAAATTCGAAAACAACGCAACGCAACGAAACGAAGCGAAACGAAAGCGAAAGGCAACGTCATGACCTCGTTCAATCCTCTAATATATTAAATCTGTGTATATTGCAGCGCTCGATTGCTATGTGTGCAGCTACTTGGAAAGCTACAAAGATACCTCCTGTGTGGACAACCCCGGGGCACTGAAGGTGCTCAACTGCAGCAAGAAATACTGCGTGACGGTGCGGCAGGAACTGAGGGTGAGTGCTGGAGGAAAGCAAAGGTTTCTAGGTACCTTGGAGATACCCAGATAAGGTAGAAATGATGACTTACAAAAATACATTAAATGCATACTGTTGTTATGATGCAAATTATGATATATTTCAATACTAAATTTAAAGTTATTAAATTTGTTATGCCCTGAACCTTGATATTTTAAGGGAAATATATTACAAAATATTTTAAAAAATATAGCATTTTCCCTTTAGCATGCATGAGAATTTGTTCCCCCGTACAAGCACCCATCACCATGAGTGTGGGAGCAATTGGGAGCCGGGAAAACTTTCCCCCTGGTCGTAAAACGCCCGTGGAACGTGCCACAAATGTTCCCGAGCGCCGGCAAAACGGGAATTGCGGAGCGTTTAACTCTTCACGTATGCCGGCAGCCATCTGCAGGCACACTACCCAGACCCAGTGCCGCAGCGCAGCTGTTGCGGCAACAAAGTAACACATGGAATGCTTGATTTTTATGCATCGCTCAACTTTGTTTGGCTAAATGTTGCCACAGCGAAAGTTTCGCCTCTTTCTGAAATTAGCGACTCTCACGTAAAGGACACGAGCAAAAAAAAAAAAAAGGAAATGGAAGAAGCCATTAAATCGTGCCAGCACTCTACTTCGACTAATTGAATCCAGAGCTGCAGCTCTCGCCCAGCCCACGCGGCGTATGAGCAATGCGAGTGTCAAGGAGTGTAGGGCCTTTAAGAACAGAAGGAATGTTGGTTAATCAAAGCTCATGTTCTTAATTAACTCTCAGAACTAATGAGAATACCTGAGTATATTTGCAATTCCGGTATAGGCTAAAGTTAAGCGTTGCTTTGGGATTTAAAGTCCAGTATCCCTTTCATTTTTATACTCACTATAAATATTCAATTTTTTCAATTTAAATAAAGAGCTCGTTTTATGTCGAGAGGACTCTCGGCTGCAATCAAATGCAAAAGCCCTGCTTATTTTTCCTGCACGTTTTCCACCGTATTAAGGGACCACTTCTGGCTTTAATTTTCAGCAGTAAGCGGCTCAAATCAAGTGGGCCAAGCTGAAACCAACCAGACGGCGGGCGTAAAATAAGCAAAACCAGCGAAAACAAAGTGCATAAAAAATCCATTACCATAATTTAATGGAAAGCCAAAAAGGCGTATAAAGACCGCCGCATATACAGAGACACCCATCGGCACACACACAGCCAGGATCCCATTCTCTTGGCTAGAAGGCTTAGGCCAGCTTACATCCCCCACAAAGTCAACTTTCTCGCCTGTCTTTCCATAGCCAGGATGAGGTTCGAAAATTTGCAAGTGCCTCATTAGACCAACCGAACTTGCTGATTGAATTTCGGGGGATCAAAGAAGTCCACCTACCCAATCTCAAGCCAACTCTATATGTTATGCGCATTGCCTGGCAAACTGCAATGCAATTAAAACTTGGTCCGTCTCCGGGCCGCAACTTTCCTCCACTATGTGTCCCAAGCGTGAACTTTGTTTACGCATTAGCTTTGGGGCCTTAGATTGCTTCGGTGCCGCAACTCTGTACATTAATTACTTTGCCGCTGAAACGGGGCCAAATGCAAATTCGATTCCCGAATCGCGGATGAGGAATGCAAATATGTGGCGGAGAGAGAGTTGATAGTGTTGTTAATCAGTTACCGAGATATTAGTGATGTGAACTCTCAATTCCCATTTCCATTTCAGCGCAACTCGAGCAAGGTGGTGTCCTTCTCACGGGACTGCCAGGATGTACCTGTGGTAAGTCAACTTGCTGATAGATAGTAATTAAATTATTAATTTTTATTTATTTTAATATTAATACCCAATAAGTCCAAACTGTAAATATTCATTGATATGCTAATTTGAACAATTAATGTCAAGTTATTGTGTTTAAAATTATGCAATTAAAATTATGCAATAAATTTTGCACTTTTAACAGATGATGTATGGCAACGTACCAGATGAAACCTTTCGCACCTACTACACCTCCTGCCAGCGGGACTTGTGCAATGGCCACAACGGAAGGATTAAGAACTCCACAAGCGGAATGGGAGCCATACACAATGCCATCGTTCCTGGAAAAAATGCTGGCCATATAGTTATGTTTTGGCCATGCTCTCTTCTACTGGCCATACTTTTGCCACTTTTGTTACTTGTGCAGTGAAAGAGTGGCTGAGATTTCAATAAAGAAATATCTAAATTATCTTTTTAGTATCTATATTTTCTAGAAAACTCTTAACCAATTAATGTGGCAATAATTTCTGAAATCACCAACCCACATTATTGCCCCCATATGATTCTAGACATTTCTAGATTGCCAAGTTCCAGTCGGGACAAGTTTAAAGTGAAAAGCCCCAAAGGCAATTACATGGCTATTAGGCTTCGGAATACGTGCTAATTTTTGTGGTTAGAGGCCATTTGCAGGCTTTGACAAACTTTTGCGTGACTCTGATGAAGGATGCAGGATACAGGATACAGCATACAGGATACCGCAGGCTCGCCACGAAGCCGCAACGGTAATTGCAGCGACCGCCAGGCTTTTAGGCTTCGAATCAAAAGGTCGCCGGGCACTTCCGGCATGTCCACACGCTCGAATGGCCAAGAACGAATATGAATTCCAGCTAATGGCACACTAATGACGCCTATCTAATGGATTCGCTGACATCTTTACGCAATGAAAACGAAAATTCAAGTGCAAAACGGCAAGTGCGAGCAAGTGAAAATGTCTCCAAGGTTGGCCCGAATGCAAGCCCAATCCGTTTATAAATTGGGTAAACAATCAGTCCGGCTGTTTGCTCAGCCCCATTTGAGTTGCACCGAATAAATCGTAGAACTTTTCGAGTCCTTGACTTTCCCTGTGTGTTTGTGTGTGTACACATTTGAATTTTTGTTTGCAGAGCTTCACGCATTAAAGTCTCCTTCACCCGCCTCCGCCTCCATGTGTAACGCCCGGGAGTTTCCAGTTTCGTTTGACACGCTTTTTTTGGCGCTCTCATCGTCGCTTTTGGCCAACACGACGGCACAAGGCAAACAGTCAGCAAACAACCAACAAACAGCCGGGACAACAACAAGGATATAGCCTCCTCCTCATCCGCCCTCGCCACCGCTGACATGACAAGTGGCCGATGCCGCCCCCATCGCGTTTCCCGGAAAATTTCATTCCCGGCCAGACATCAAAAATCGAAACTCAACCGGGCTTCAAAATGGCAGTTCCATCAGCCGGACATGTGCTCGGGGAAATTGGATAAAGCGCGAATAGAACAGGACCTTCATAACATTTTCCGATGAATAGGGTCCCTTTTGCTCAGGAAAATAATTCACTTTGAATATTCAATTAGTTGTACTTTCAAGTCGAGTTATTCAAATTATAAAATGTTATCCCAGTGGGACATGTCAATCTGAATAAAAGAAAATATAAAGCTTTTATTAAGAATACTCGTCAGAATAATTTAAAGAGCTCTCGTGGTCGTTTGAATACAACACATTTTTTTATCATTAAATATTAAAAACAATTAAATGCATTGAATAAAATATTAAAGGGGCCTTTCTTTCATTTGAACTTTACCCTTTTGAGGGGTAAAACCCTCTTTAAAATTAAACAAAAGCAAAACAATCAAAACCCGTAAAAATAACATAAGCACAGCACTTGTTAAGAGAAGTTTTCCCCTTCAAAAAGCAAATTAAAAACATTAAAACGGTCCCAGTGATGAGTACAAAGCATTTATTTATTAAACAAACACACACATTCGCAAGTAATTCATAAAACATGAAAGCTAAACAAACTTTTTCCAAGACGACAAATTCCTGTGACCGAAATTCGGCGGGGCATTCCCTAATTAAAACGTTCTCAGTCACGTGAAGGCAAGTTGTACAAACAATTATTTGTAATTTTTAAATGAAGACAGCAGTCAGCAGCAGCAGGAATGCAAACGTCAAGGTGGAGGGCACCCGGAGGGAGTGAGGGTACTTAAGAAGCGCCCGGCTTTCGGGCAGGAAGTCATTTTTTCTCGACAAATATTGACTTGATCCCAATAGCCAGGCAGCGCCGTCGAAGAAGTTGAAAGCATTCCATTCCTCCAGTCAGCTTGAGGTGTGTGCCTCGGCTCCCAAGTGAAATGTGGGCGGTCGAAAGGGGGCGGCAGAAGATACGATGCTCACTTGACAGTGGCCACCGCAGCGGACCATAAACAACAGAGGCAGAAGAAAATGGCCAGCGGTTTCGGTACACTTTTCTTTCCCATTGCTATTTGCAGTTAACCGTCATCCCCACACAGAGAGCTGGGGAATTTTCTTCATTTCCCTGTTTGCACGGGAAAAAAGATGTGAAAGTTGCAAGGTAAATTAACCAACCAATAAAAAGTAATTAAGTTTTATGTATTATTCATCAGAATTTCAAGGAAATCGGTACGTAAAAAAGGATTTCTTTTTAATAGAATACTAATAATATAATTTAAATAAAAATTATAGTTTCTTCTTTAATATATTATATAAATATATCAATTAAAGAAATTCAAATACAATCGTGACATGATCTAAGAAAGTCATACTTCTTAAACTGTTTTAAGCAAAGCTGTTCAATGCAGAAAAAAATTAATAATTATATTAATTTATCAACATTATTCATAAAAAAATTACAAGTTCTTTAACACCTTTTCCCTGCGTGTAAAACTGTAAAGAAAAAGGTGTGCACCCTGCACCAATTGTAAATTCAGTCGTCTTGAAATGGGGACGCCGCAAAATGTTGACAGTTCTCGGGGGGATGGGGCCACATTTCTGAGTCAGCGGGTTGTCTGTGCTGATGGCCTGTGGATAGAATGGGATGGGGTTGGCCTGACTCGGTTTGGGCTGGGTTCGTGGGGAATTGCAAATAGTTCTGTCCGATTGTGATTCCTCCTCGGTCTGGTTATGGCCAATTGCCATTCATCCGACAATGGCTGCCGTCCCGCGCCCGATAATTCCGCCAGTGCGTTGAACTTTTCCGTCTGGACAACCAGTCTGGCTGACTCCGGGCCCAGAGAATGGACGGGGGAATGGGGAATTGGAAATAATGACACAAAGCGAGAAGGAAACTGCGTGCCGGAAACTATGCAACCCTTGTCTGCAAATGGCCGCTGCATTTGTGCGGGTATTTGCCTCTCCGTGCTCCTTTTCCGATCCAGGGGATATTGTCCTATAAAATCGTCAATTTATTCCGACCAAAAAAAAAAAAAAAGGAAGAGTGTGAGAACAATTCACATTCATGATAAGTACCCACCGATACGTGTCGCCGTCTATAGATACATATGCCTCATCAAAAACAAAAATTGAGTATGTGTTATAAAATTCATTTTGACAAAATTCGCAGCAATAATAATACAAATAAAAAAAATTATAAAATCCCCGAAAGGCAACAACAGAAATAAGATAAAGGCAGCCCAAGGCGGAAAAGGCAGAAGTGAAAGTCACTTGATTTATGCCTTTGCGGGGATCTTGGCGAGAAGTGGGCTCCATGAAAACCTGCAAAAGTGGAACACATATTCGGGAAAATGGGCGTGGTAGCCTGCCAAGAGGCACGTCTGCGTCCTCCTTGACTTTTTTCCCACAAATTATACAATTTTTGTTTTTATCCAGCTTCTTTGGTTGTTTTCATTCTGGGCTACAACCAATGAATAAAATATGAGGAAAGTGCTGGGGGTTTCGCCAAGTTTTTGCGGTTTTCTTTGTCAAATGGAAACTGTAGTCATGTAATTAAAATTAAATAAATAAGGGGTCATAGTATAATTAAAACAAAGGTGGTTTGTGGGTACTAAAAAATACACAATAGTAAATATAACAGATTTGGATGCAGCATCAGTACTAAAAATACCACGAACATGCTGCACAGTAGCGATAACTTGTATAGAAGGCAATCGAATAGTGTTGCAAAAAACCACGTGACATATCTGCTCCTCAAAGTTCTTAGAAATAGATCGTTTTTTAAAAAACAAAGCCCATATTGTGACTTTTAACCCGCCCACTCGTTAAACATTTTGAAGTGTGAAGGATGCTCATCAGAATTATCAAAAAAATAGATGGCTTCGCCTGGGCCAACTCGTCTTCGTCTGCTGTAAGGGGCTGTAAAAATAATTGCTTCGCTCACCGATCTTTACAGAAATGATTATTGATGAACACTTTGGCCTATTTTATCAAAATCAAAGCGGACGCGACAACGTCACCATCGCCGCCACTCAATGAAGCGTGAAATGCGGACCGACATCGCGGGCACAGCGCCAGCACACATTAAATCTTGCGAAAGCTCAACCCGCACACCTTTGGACACGGATAGACCGGCCACCACATAGTAGGGACCGACGGGATCATCAGGGCGGGGGGTGAGTGGATAGATTTATTTTTTTGGCAAGTGCCAGCGAGCCGATGACGTCAAACGGCGGCAGCCGGCAGACTTTTGGCCGAGACCAATTTGACCAACCTTTCCATCTGTTTTCATATCATTTTTTAGGCACGCGTAGGTGGCTCTCTCTCACGGGCGACGTCTCCAGGAAATCCCCGTGAATCACCCGGGGCAAGGGATTTGCTCCTGAGCCGTCGCGAGGAGACGGGGATTGTGTAAACATAAAAGTCACCGGGGAATTCGCTTTGGAAATGCCAGGAATGCCAAAATATTGATGGAAGCCAAGCCGAGAGGCTTTTAACGTCGCGTGCCAATCGGCCAAGATCCGTTAATGTACTATACATATGTAGATATATGCGGAGCAGGATGTGTGAGACTGCGAGTGTAATTCCATAGCTGACAGCGGGCGGCATTATCATCTAGAGGCGACAACAAAGATCTCCCGCTGAATGACCAGACACATTTATTTGTTTACGCTGGCGTGTTGCCTCATCTTGACAATCAATTAATTTCCTCCTCCCCCGGGAAGACTCCACAAAGGCAAGTGGCGTCGTCGTTGGTGCTAATTGTTTTTAATGAAAATAGCTAAGGATTTAATAAGGAAGGCATTGCGAATGGGTTTTAAAAGCCATTTCAATTATGCCATAAGTTTTCCATCAGCCGCAGGAGGAGGAGGAGGAGGAGAAGGAGAGCTGCTGGCAACCACAACGATGACGTCAAGGATTGCAGCACACAGGCCAAGTCCTATGCACATGTACATATGTATATATACGGATTTGATCATCTTTGTCCGCGCCAAAGTTCACTGACATTCTCCCGAGACTGCAGCTGCTGCTGATGTTGCTGCTGCAGTCGACGAAAATAGTTTTTCCCATTTTTAATGAGCTGACAAGAGATGGCAAGCTTTGGCAAATAATATAGAATACCCGACTTCTACTTTGCATAATTTTAGTTTGCAATCCCATAGAGAGAGCATTCGAGGTAATTAAAATTCGGCAAGGCACTTGCAATTATAACTAAAGGCCAATCTCGGCCAACTATTTCACACAAACACATAGCTCAGGCCCATCATCCAGGCAGCCGCCTGTCGACAAATTTGTATTTTCGCGAAAATTTTCACATACGAAACAATAAATACAGGAAAAAAAGGAGGTTAACCAATTTGTTCGCTTGCGGCTGCCGAAAGTGACAACGGAAAAACACGGCGGGCTGAATGGGGGGGTGCTCTTTACAAATGAGTTTCCGTATTTCATTGAATGCATATGCAATTGCATTCTTGCTAAAAATATACATTAAACTTGTTCGTTTTTCCCATTTTCACTTTCAGTCGTTCAGTGCTTAAAAACTGAGTCAATGCGATGCGTGGGAGGAAATGCAGATACAGCCAGAGATACAGATACAACTGCAGCTGCACTGGCAGTAGCAGAATTTTAATGAACCATAAGAGCCAAAAATAATATTCTCAGACAAGTCAGCCAGCCGCATAAACGCGTCAATTGAAATAGAAATGATGGCGAAAATGACAATTTAAGTCCGCTTATATTTGCGTGGGCCGATGGCCAAATGCAAGGAGTCAATGCGCTCATTAGGCCAACTATCTATTCGCCGACTGAAAGCGAAAGCGATGCGAATGTGAATGCGAAAATCAATCATGGGAAAGCCAGCGGAAAGAGTTGACAGTCGGGCAAAACAAACACAAAAACAATCGATTTGGAAGTTCAGGGTCCTTTGCCATCGTCGAAGGTGAGTGAGTTGCTGAACCCCCAAAAACGTAGAAACTAAAAACAAAGCTAAAGTGTCCCTGAAAGTTTGCCAAAATTGTGGCTAATTTGTCAACATACAGCCAGACAGACAAACAGATCTGTGAATAATTAAAAGCGTTCAATATCGTATGGCAAATATCGAATTAACTGTAAATATTCATGTAATCGTCAAATTATTATGAATATTCTATACATTTTTCCTTCTTACTGATAATAATTTAAATTTAATTTTCGGGATTTTACTATAAATGTTTATTTAACTTTGGTATCGATATATCTAACATATCACAGACTAAAGAAGGGAGTTACATATCAGCCTTCCTGTTAAAAATCGAAACAGTCTTGATATATTACAATTTTCTGGCATCCCTATGTGCAACGTTTTTAAAATTTAATACAAACAATCTTTGTATGGGCATTTCCCTTAAGATAAATAAACATTAATAAAAAAAAATTATTAAAGATTGAAATCAAGAAATCTAATTCTCTTTAATAGTAATTTTTCTCCCCGTTTTTTAAACTCTAAAGGCCATCCCCTTTAAGTTAAAGATTACTTTCCTTTCTTTGTGTTTTTCATAGCATCCTTATAACTTTCTTCCTACTCTTGACATTTTCCAAGAGCACTTCCACTTTGTTACCTTGAGTTTCCTATCGCTATTCCGGCTTTCAACGAAAGCGAATAAGTTCGATAAAAAAAAAGTGAATTTTTTCTGTTGCAAATGCAATTTTCCAATAAGACTTAAAGCCTGAGAC